>WSYH01004767.1:0-49185 GCA_036426205.1 Ascaphus truei | reverse complement strand
TCACTACCACCTAATACCTGAAGTAGATCCTTATCTGCAATATCCCCTACACACTGAAGTACTCTCTTACTCTGCACTACCACCTAATACTGAAGTTACTCCTTACTGTGCACTACCACCGAATATGAAGTACTCCTTTACTCTGCACACCACCTAATACTGAAGTACTCCTTACTCTGCACTACCACTAATACTGAAGTACTCCTTTACTCTGCACTATCACCCAATACTGAAGTACTCCTTTACTCTGCACTATCACTAATACTGAAAGTACTCCCTTACTCTGCACTACCACCTAATACTGAAGTACTCCCTTACTCTGCACTACCACCTAATACTGAAGTACTCCCTTACTCTGCACTACCACCTAATACTGAAGTACTCCCTTACTCTGCACTACCACCTATAATGAAGTACTCCCTTACTCTGCACTACCACCTAATACTGAAGTACTCCTTACTCTGCACTACCACCCTAATACTGAAAGTACTCCCTTTAATCTCACTACAACCTAATACTGAAGTACTCCTTTACTCTGCACTATCACCTAATACTGAAGTCTCCTTTACTCTGCACTAACCTAATACTGAAGTACTTCCTTTACTGCACTACCACCCTAATACTGAAGTACTCCTTTACTCTGCACTACCACCTAATACTGAAGTACTCCTTTACTCTGCATTCACCTAATAATGAAGTACTCCCTTACTCTGCACTACCACTAATACTGGAAGTACTCATTTACTCTGCATCTTGAGATCTTTACTCAGCACTAACCATACTGAAGTACTCCTTTACTCTGCACTATCACCCAATACTGAAGTACTCCTTTACTCTGCCCACTCCCACTTACTACTGAAGTACTCCTTTACTCTGCACTATCCCCAATACTGAAGTACTCCTTTACTCTGCAATACACCTAATACTGAAGTACTCCTTTACTCTGCACTACCACCTAATACCGAAGTACTCATTTACTCTGCACTACCACCTAATACTGAAGTACTCCTTTACTCTGCACTACCACCTAATACTGAAGTACTCCCTTACTCTGCACTACCACCATAATACTGAAGTACTCCCTTACTCTGCACTACACTAATACTGAAGTACTCCCTTACTCTGCACTACCACCCAATACTGAAGTACTCCTTTATCTGCACTACCACATAAACTGAAGTACTCCCTTATCTGCACTACCACCAATACTGAGTACTCCTTTACTCTGCACTATCACCCAATACTGAAGTACTCCTTTACTCTGCACTACCACCTAATACTGAAGTACATCCTTTACATCTGCACTATCACCAATATGAAGTACTCCTTTACTCTGCACTATCACCCAATACTGAAGTACTCCTTTACTCTGCACTATCACCTAATACGGAAGTACTCCTTTACTCTGCACTACCACCTAATACTGAAGTACTCCTTTACTCGGCACTACCACCTAATACTGAAGTACTCCCTTACTCTGCACACCACTATACTGAAGTATCCTTACTCGGACTATCCCTAACACTAAAGTACTCTCTTACTCTGCACTACCACCTAATACTGAAGTACTCCTTTACTCTGCACTACCACCTAATAGTGAAGTACTCCCTATCTGCACTACCACCTAATACTGAAGTACTCCCTTACTCTGCACTATCCCCTAACATGAAGTACTCTCTTACTTGCACTACCACCTAATACTGAAGTACTCCTTTACTCTGCACTACACCTAATACTGAAGTATCCTTTACTCTGCACTACCACCTAATACTGAAGTTCCTTTACTCTGCACTACCACCTAATACTGAAGTACTCCTTTACTCTGCACTATCACCCAATACTGAAGTACTCCTTACTCTGCACTATCACCTAATACTGAAGTACTCCTTTACTCTGCACTACCACCTAATACTGAAGTACTCCCTTACTATGCACTATCACCCAATACTGAAGTACTCCTTTACTCTGCACTATCACCTAATACTGAAGTACTCCCTTACTCTGCACTATCACCTATACTGAAGTACTCCTTACTTGCACTACCACCCATACTGAGTACCTACCTTTACTCTGCACTACCCCACCTAATATGAAGTACTCCTTTACTCTGCACTACCACCTAATATGAAGTACCTTTACTCTGCACTACCACCTAATACTGAAGTACTCTTTACTGCACTACCCCAATACTGAAGTATCCCTACTCTGCAATACCACCTAATACTGAAGGTTACTCCCTTACTCGCACTACCACCTAATACTGAAGTACTCCTTATCTGCACTACCACCTAATACTGAAGTACTCCTTACTCTGCACATACCACCTAATACTGAAGTACCCCTTACTCTGCACACAACTATACTGAAGTACTTACTACTGCACTACACCTACTACTGAGACTCCTTTATCTGCACTACCACCTAATACGAAGTACTCCTTTACTCTGCACTAACCTAATATGAAGTACTCCTTACTCTGCCACTACCACCTAATACTGAAGTACTCTTTACTCTGCACTATCACCTAATACTGAAGTACTCCTTACTCTGCACTACCATAATACTGAAGTACTCTTACTCTGCACTATCACAACTAAGTACCCTTTACTATGCACTCACCCAATACTGAAGTACCCTTTAATCTGAAGATCACCAATACTGAAGTACTCCTTTACTCTGCACTACACCCTAATACTGAAGTACTCTTTACTTCACATCACCTAATACTGAAGTACTCCTTACTCTGCACTACCACTATACTGAAGTCTCCTTTACTCTGCACTACCACCTAATACCGAATACCATTTACCTGACTACACCCCTAATACTGAAGTACTCCTTACTCTGCACTACACCTATACTGAAGTACTCCCTTACTCTGCACTACCACCTAATACTGAAGTACTCCCTTACTCTGCACTACCACCTAATACTGAAGTACTCCCTTACTCTGCACTACCACCCAATACTGAAGTACTCCTTTAATCTGACACACCACCTAATAATCTGAAGTAAATCCCTACTCTGCACTACCACCTAATACTGAAGTACTCCTTACTCTGCACTATCACCCAATACTGAAGTACTCCTTTACTCTGCAACTACCACCTAATACTGAAGTACTCCTTACTCTGCACTATCACTAATAATGAAAGTACTCCTTTACTTGCACTATCACCCAATACTGAAGTACCTCCTTACTATGCACTATCACCTACACATACGAAGTACTCCTTTACTCTGCACCCCCAATAGAAGTACTCCTTTACTCTGCACTATCACCCAATACTGAAGTACTCCTTTACTCTGCACTACCACCTAATATGAAGTACTCCTTACTCTGCACTATCACCTAATACTGAAGTACTCCTTTACTCTGCACTATCAAACTAATACTGAAGTACTCCTTTACTCTGCACATCACCCAATACTGAAGTACATCTTTACTTGCACTACTCACCTAATACTGAGTATCCTTTACTCTGCACTATCACCCAATACTGAGGTAACTCCTTTACTCTGCACTATCAACTAATACATGAAGTACTCCTTTACTCTGCACTACCACCTAATACTGAAGTACTCCTTTAATCTGCACTATCACCCAAAATGAAGTACTCCTTTACTCTGCACTATCACCTAATACGAAGTACCCTTTACTTGCACTATCACCAATACTGAAGTACTCCTTTACTCTGCACTATCACCTAACGGAAGTATCCTTACTGCACTACACTAATACTGAAGTACTCCTTTACTTTGCACTATCACCTAATACTGAAGTAATCTCTTTACTCTGCACTATCACCTAATACTGAAGTACTCCTTTACGTGCACTATCACCATATACTGAAGTACTCCTTTACTCTGCACATCACCTAATACTGAAGTACTCCTTTACTCTGCCACTACCCAAACCAATATGAAGTACTCCTTTATCTGCACTATCACCTAATACTGAAGTACTCCTTTACTCGCACTATCACCAATACTGAAGTATCCTTTACTCTGCACTATACACTAATAATGAAGTACTCCTTTACTCTGCACTACCACCTAATACGAAGTACTACTTTACTCTGCACTACCAACCAATATGAAGTACTCCTTTACTCTGCACTACCACCTAATACTGAAGTACTCATTTACTCTGCACTATCACCCAATACTGAAGTACTCCTTTACTCGCACTATCACCCAATAATGAAGTACTCCTTTACTCTGCACTATCACCCAATACTGAAGTACTCCTTTACTCTGCACTACCACCTAATACTGAAGTACTCTTACTCTGCACTATCACCCAATACTGAAGTACTCCTTTACTCTGCACTACCACCTAATACTGAAGTACTCCTTACTCTGCACTACCACCTAATACTGAAATACTCCTTTACTCTGCACTACCACCTAATACTGAAGTACTCCTTTACTCTGCACTACCACCTAATACTGAAGTACTCCCTTACTCTGCACTACCACCTAATACTGAAGTACTCCTCTTACTCTGCACTACCACTAATACTGAAGTACTACCTTACCTGCATATCCACCCAATACTGAAGTACTCCTTTACTTGCACTACACCTAATACGAAGTACTCCTTACTCTGCACTATACCCAATACTGAAAGTACTCCTTTACTCTGCACTATCACCCTAATACGGAAGTACTCCTTTACTCTGCACTATCACCTAATATGAAGTACTCCTTTACTCTGCACTCATACCTAATACTGAAGTACTCCTTTACTCTGCACTATCACTAATACTGAAGATCTCCTTTACTCTGCACTATCACATAATACTGAAGTACTCCTTTACTCTGCACTATCACCTAATACTGAAGTACTCTTTACTCTGCACACACACTAATACTGAAGTACTCCTTTCTCTGCACTACCACCCAATACTGAAGTACTCCTTTACTCTGCACTACACCTAATACTGAAGTACTCCTTACTCTGCATATCACCCCAATACTGAAGTACTCCTTTACTCTGCACTATCACCTAATACTGAAGTACTCCTTTACTCTGCACTACCACCTAATATGAAGTACATCCTTTACTCTGCACTATACCCAATACTGAAGTACTCCCTTACTCGCACTATCACCTAATACGGAAGTACTCTTTACTCTGCCACTATCACCTAATATGAAGTACTCCTTTACTCTGCACTATCACCTAATACTGAAGTACTCCTTTACTATGCACTATCACCTAATAACTGAAGTACTCCTTTACTCTGCACTACCACCTAATACTGAAGTACTCCTTTACTCTGCACTATCACCTAATACTGAAGAACTCCTTTACTCTGCACTACCACCTAATACTGAAGTACTCCTTTATTCTGCACTATCACCTAATACTGAAGTACTCCTTTACTCTGCACTATCACCCAATACTGAAATACTCCTTTACTCTGCACTACCACCTAATACTGAAGTACTCCTTTACTCTGCACTATCCCCTAATACTGAAGTACTGCTTTACTCTGCACTACCACCTAATACTGAAATACTCCTTTACTCTGCACTACCACCTAATACTGAAGTACTCCTTTACTCTGCACTATCACCTAATAGTGATGTAACATAAGTCCCTTCTACCTGTCTCTCCTACCTGTCACGTCAGTTCTAAGCAGCCTGGGCAGTGACAGGTTAATCTGTGGGCTTTTGATCTCCATCCTGCTCCATTTTGAGTGACAGAAGGTGGTGGTGACTCATGGCCTGGTAATAGCCTATCTTGTATAGGTACAGACCTTGAGCCCGCCCCTTCTGCTTCCTTTTGAAGGGAAGAGTCAAAGGTTAGTGTGTTAGTCTGTTCCCCTCCTCCTTAGAAGGTGGATGTGGGTTCCTTCTCTCCCGGTTGGGAGGGAGAGACCAGTCAGGCCTCAAGGCTGGCCGATAAGATCTAAAGGCTCCAGACTCAAGACCATGTATCATCCAGAAGCCTGGAATCTTCTGAGACCCTGTACCCGCTGTTTTAACATCTATGCAGTGATGCAATAAAGTTCCTGTTCTATTATATACCTGCCTGGACTGAGTCAGTGAGGAGGTGTATGGGAGAGTGCTTCAGGAGGAGACTGTCTCTGGTATTCCCAAAACCCACTGAAACTGCGGGCGCTGACACTGAACCCAGATGACATCACAAGCCTGTCCTGATCTCAACTACATCGCAGATCCACTCAGCTCTCCTGGACCAACAGGTATGCTTCAGCACCACACAGAGACAGTAACTAGCCTTGTATCTCCCAGTGGGGGGGGGTTGTACATGTGCTACAATTGGAGGCGCTACTGAGATCAGGTCAGGCTTTCAGGGCTGCAGAAATGCAGCAAGTAAAAAGGGCAACACAGCAGCGGATGCAGCAGGGACATTGGTGAAGAAAGGGGCCAGGGCCCCTGATGGTATGGTACCAGGGACCCTTGGGCACCCATTCCTATTCTAGAAGGCGGGTGAAAACAGAGGGGCCCAGGGGTAAGCCTCACCACGCACTGTGAGGAGCCCCATGGCACCCAGCACATAGAAGGGTGGAGTTCGCCCTGGGGCAATGCTGGGGAGATAGAAGAATCCCTGAACCCTTTTCAACAGTGTTGGGGCGTACCCTGATGGTATGATTCCAGGGAATGTGGTTACCCTTCACTGGTAAATTCAAGTTCAATATAGGGGAGAACCCAGTGGGAAACATCGTGCGGGTGCGTGGTTACCCTCCTTTAAAAGGTTGGGATTTGGGGCCAGGAAACTTGCATGGTGCTTAAGGACCCTGGGCACCGTTCTACAAATGGCACGAATGTACTGTGCCATGGGGCAGTCGTCCCTGGTTGAGACCCCAATGATAGCATGACCCCCACGTCTTCTCTTCAAGTTATGTTCTATATTGGGGGCTCCCAGTAGGAAAATTATCCTGGGAGAGTGAACCCCAATTGAAAATCTGCTGTAAGG
Source organism: Ascaphus truei (assembly GCA_036426205.1). Lineage (NCBI taxonomy): Eukaryota > Metazoa > Chordata > Amphibia > Anura > Ascaphidae > Ascaphus > Ascaphus truei. The sequence goes on along the minus strand of WSYH01004767.1, from coordinate 42,236 downwards.
GACAATCTGTTGCAGTGTATGTGGGGATTGGGCACCTGGCAGACTCTGGACCTTTCAAGTGGGTCCTAAAGAAGATCTAAAATGGCGGTTCCCACGCGGTGGCCTGTTCTGTTTGTTCTGTGCTACAAAATGGCGCTCCCATCAAGAAATGGGACAGTAACTAGCCGTGTATCTCCCAGAGGGGAGTGGGGGAAAGGGGAACATGTGTTACACTGACGTACTCCATTACACTGCACGATCACCTAATGAGCCCTGGGGCACCCCCACAGAGAGATCAATAGAGGAGGAGGAGGTGTTAGCAGAAGAGACACAAAGTACGATGGGAGAGGTAAGAGGAGATCCAGGAGAGAGCTTTGTTACGAATACCAAGAGTATGGAGAATGTGGAGGAGAAGAGGGTGGTCCACGGTGTGAAATGCTGCAGGGAGATCGAGTAATATGAGCAGAGTGTAATGACCTCTGTCTTTGGCAGCATGGAGCTAATTCGTTATTTTAGTGAGGGCTGTTTCAGTCGAGTAATCAGTACGGAAGACAGATTGTAGAGGATCTAGGAGAGAATGGGTGTTGAGAAAGTGGAGCAAGTGAGAGAATACAAGACGTTCAAGGGGTTTAGAGGCAAAAGGCAGGAGGCAGACAGGTCAATAGTTAGAAAGACAGGTAGGGTCAAGCTTACTGTTTTTGAGTCGTAGTATAACTGTTGCATGTTTGAAGGAGGGGGGAAAAGTACCAGAGTAGAGGGAGGAGTTAAAAATGTGTGTGAGTGTAGGGATTATATTAGGAGCAAGAGGTTTTAGGAGATGGGAGTGTGAAAGTTGTGAATAAAAACACAAGTCTGAGGATATGTTTTGCAGAATGACAGATAAGTTTATTGCTTTGTGCGGTGCACACGCAGAGGAGAGTTTAAAAATATAACTCTCCCAACGACATGGTGGCATACAGGCCTTATTTATGCACAAAATACTGAACCCACGCCCCCTATACGAGGTTGCGTGTCGTCACTACGTAAACAAAATATGAACATGAACACATCGAGTTAATAACATTATGGGATGCCTAAATGAAATGATTCAGCAATATTCCTTATACAAGCCGTTGACCTTTTCTCTACATACAGAACTTCATAGCCCCCCTCGGAATGAGAGACACAGGGGCTTATGCAGAGAGGTACGTACCGGAAAGGCTTAAATCCGCCACAGGATTGGCATTTAATTGTTTCCTATGCAGGGTACTCCGGTAGCGCGGTGTGCATTAAATTGTTAAGTAGGCGAGTTTCACTTGGCGTGAAACCCGCCATTCTGAGGCGCGCGGTATCTGGCCACAATACAGCCAACTTTTGGTGGCGGGCAAAATTTCACCCGAACGCGCCATATGGTAGCTCCGATTGGCGCGTACATGCGCATCGGAGCTACTGGAATCGTGCGTGTTTTGCAATGGCGAAATCACGCTTCTCGCCACCCGTCTGGCGAATTTGACTTGGCCCGCCAAGTTCTCGCCACTTGCTCTCTAAATGCTGACATTTTTGCCACAAACCTGGCGAGATTATCCTTACCGTACCTCTCTGCATAAGCCCCACAGTGCCTATCAGTCTGGTATTTTCATAACATTGGCACTTAGCACTCATTCTCAAGGTTTTTTTTCAGTTAGCTGCTTGGTTTATTATCACTTTAAAAATGGAAAGCAAAAATCCCTTTCAAACCGTTCATCTCATAACCCGTTCAGTCAGACAAAACCTAAGATGGATGCTGACTTAAAATGGTTGCTTAGATCCCAGTGCTGTTATGTCAGACCTCCCCCTTTCGTCATATTCTCACTTTGTCCCTCCCTCCTATTTATATTCTTAAAACATAGCTTTTGAGAATTAAGTTCATGATGATAGTCCAGGGATAACTCAGAGGACAAGGGCGCGTGCCCTTCACTGTCATAGTCTCGTAAGGCGCTGCGGCCAATATGTCTTTTGGAGTTGAATAACTGTGATCGGCATCTTCTTTCTTCAAGGGACTGCTGTTTCTGGCATCTGTAAAGTGGCATCAGATTGGGGGAGGGGGTCGCACACCTGTGGATCATACCTTTTCAACACGTGACACCCACATATATGACAACAAGTAACACTCCCAAACACACCAAAACATTCAAAAAATTTGCTCCAAGTGATTTAAGCCATTCACCTAACCCCAGAGGGTCCCATTCCATCCCATCTTCCTTTCTAAGCCTCTTCTGAATCTCTTGTATTTCATCTAGTTCATGCTGCACATTGCTACTCTGATCTGGAATAAAAACACAACATTGTTCCTCAATTAGGACACATACCCCTCCTTTTGACGCTAAAACATAGTCTAAAGCAATTCTGTTTTGTAAGGCCATAAGCCTAATCTGAACCTGTTCTTGGTTTAATGATTAAATTAAAAACTGCAAAATTAAGGCCACATCCTTCCTGTAAATTGTTATCTGACTAAATATACATTTTTACACAGGTTTCATTGGTTGGTGGAGACACTTCACCCATAAATTGATTCTTGTTCCTAGTGTGTGATACACCCTTTAAAGAGGTTCCCTTAAAAAAATTGGAAAAATACAGAAATATATACACATAATACTAAAAACCTTATTTTATGCAAGCAACCTTCTTTGGATATGCAGTTGTAGTAAAAGAAATTGTCATTATCTCTATCATCATATATTTTCAGAATCATCCAATATTCTATTACTGAGAATTGAGGGGGTTTGTTATCTGTGGAAGCGAAATGCATGATCCTCACCCCTGCACGCATTGTAACATCATTCACTCAGAAAATCAGAACAGACAATGTCTGCTATGGTCAACATGGCGACTTATGATCCTTTCCTTGTGGCTGACACACGCCCCTGGGTGGCCCCTCCTTTCGGTGGAGGTGCAACACACTTCTGGATCAAAGTTTTGCTGCACATGACACATACATAGAGAGTGATGAGTACTGCCAAAACACATACAAGAGCTTTCACAAGCCACGCTTCCAGGAAACCAATCCTCCATCAAGGCTCACTTGTACATACACCTTAAATTTCTAACTTAACACACTCTAAAGAATAAAAATATTGAGTCTCTAAAAAAAATGAAATGTTCTGATAAACCCGGGCCTTAGCCTGGTGTCTTATTTTCCTCTTTGGTTAACGGTTAGAGTTTTGACTCGGCAAGACGTTAACTTGCTGCGGCTGTGCTTTAGGTGACTTTGGTCTTTGGTGGCGCTAGAACGTTTGGTGGAACTGGAACGAGCTTTGGGTCCAGGAAAAGAACTCTGCCTCTTTAATTGCTGTATTGATGGTTACTTTAGGCTTTTTCACCTGGGATGAAGAGCATGCTTGCGCAGGAAATATGTCACTATTAACCCCATCTCGAGTAGGTGCACTTTCAACTTTGCCTAGAGAGACTCAAAAAATGTATTAGTTGCATACAACTTATTGTTTTATTACCAATAACATGGCCCTTAATTCGTTCCTTTGGACTGCTGATAGTCACAATTCATCCCATATGTGTCTCATAGGGAGATAATTTATACCTAGGAATAAATTCTTGTATCAATGTGTTTACTCCTGTCTTAGCATCTGCATATAGACAGAGGTATTCCCTATTAATGATCCAAATTCGTTCCTCAAATTAAAACTAAGTAGCCAATGTGAACCTGACTTTCATACAATCTAAGTTCCTGAAACTTTGGGGCCTCATCCCTTGCCAAACCACTTGCTTCCATAATTAATTCTATCCGGTCTGCAGGCCATATCCCTAAGACCTGGAAAACTGCCAGAGTTTGTCCCAATCTTCATAAGTGGGGACAAAAAAATACTGTCTCAAACTACAGGCCAATCTCTCTTCTCCCAATACTATCCACTGTCATGGAAAAATATTCCGTCCCAATTAAGCAATTATTTTACCCATACAAATTTCCCTAGCCAATCCCTATCTGGCTTTTACCCCAAACACTCCACTGTAACTATTCTGCTAAAAAATTGAAATGCCTTGTATATAATGCATACCTTATTCACTTATGTACCTGCTTTTGCAACTATGTATCCCCTGTATTTAACCCTATGCATAAGACACACCCACAAATGAGAGGTGACTCCCAAATTCACCCCTTCCTGGCAAACCCATTCTAGATTACACAGCAATTTTTGACAAAAACCACTGCTTACGGACACCTATGGAAAAAATAAATGGTTAAAAGTTATAACATACATCACATATTCAGTTAATAGACAAATGATTTTGTATAAGACTTCACACTAATGTCCTGCTTTATATAATCTCTTTGCACAGTGCTGAGCACACGGTCAGCTTTATAATTTTAAATACACTCTGCATATTCATCTGACTAAAGAAAAAATAATTTTATAAGCTTGTTTCTGGGCGACAAGCCATTTTGTTTCTGGGCGTTTCGCCAATTGACCCTGAACAGATAAGATAACGGCACACCACGGCTTCTTCCTGAAAATAATTATTAGATTGGAACTTTCGCTTAAAGTTTAAATACATGGAGCTTTATTCAGAGCCCTAAGAACTCCATTTTTTTATGGCCTCTTAAAAATTAACCAACGGGCTTTTATATAGCTGAGGTTTATAACTCCACACGCTCATGCTATTTCCCTACACTCAGTTCTTTTTAATGACTTCTGCACTGCTCCCTCCACGGAGACAATTCTCACTAAAATAACTGATGACCTATATGCTGCCCACGACAGAGGTCATTACACTTTGCTCCTATTACTCTCTGAAGCATTTGCCTCTGTGGACCACACTTTTTTCTTTTCTCTGTACACACTCTCTCTAGGTGACCTAATAACATCTCTTGGGTTTAAATATCACCACTATGCTGACGACACCCTCCTTTACTTTTCAACCCCTGACCTTACACCTGCCATACAAACCTAAGTTTCTGAATGTCTCTCTGTTATCTCATCCTGGAAGGCCCTCTTTCACCTTAAACTTAACATGGCAAAAACAGAGTTCCTCATACTTCCTCCCAAACCTGAACCTATTATCTCCTTCCACATTACTCTTGAATCTTCCATCCAGTAGCCTAAGCACGCTGCTTAGGGGTCACTCCCAACTCCTCTCTCATATTCTCCTCTTTCATTCAAAACATTTCTATAACTGTCGCTTTTTCCTCCACAATATCACAAAGATACACCTGTTCCTCTGTTGCTCAACTGTTAAAAACTCTGATACAGACCCTCATTCTCTCCCATCTTGATAACTGTAATCCCCTGCTATCCCGCCTTCCTGACTTTCACCTGTCTTCTCTACTATCTATCCCAAACGCTGCTGCCAGAATCACTCTACTCTTTAAACTCTGATTCTGCGTTTCCCCTCCTGAAATTCCTCTCCTTGCTTCTAATCAAATCCTACTATCTCTGTACACTTTCCCTACCTACCAATTAGATTGTAAGCTCCTCAGAGCAGGGACTTCTCTTCCTTAATGTTACTTTTATGTCTGGATCACTTATTCCATGACCTCTTACCTTTACCATTTGCTACCTATATGATTACGACGTGCACCACTGCTGTGAAGCGCTGTGCATATTAATGGCGTTATATACATAAAAACATACAATACAATATATACTTCAAACAATGCTTATGAGCTTTTACCCGCATTTTTAAACACAAAATATTCCCAACATATCCTAATCCCATAGAAATAAAATTGAAATGTGTTTTTACTCGTTAAACACAATACAGAACACACACAATACAAAAAACTTCTCTCATACACAGCCAAACAACATCACAAAAAAAACGAAAATAAAAGAAAGACATTTCTCCCTTTTTACCAAACAATTTCACCCTGCAACTATATTAATAAAAGTTCCCTTCTCTTTCTTTATTCTCATAAATAACCTGCGTATCTTAGCACATTCCTCGCGCTGGAGAAAAAAGTACACGCTCTGTGCTGCTGCGTTTCTGATTCTCTTTCTTTCAGACATTTGACTTCATTGTGAGCAAATAATATTCATGTTTTTGTACGTACTTGCAAGTTTTTGGATGGTGATTTGTGCACACAGGTGATACTTAGCATGGTTTATCTTTCACACAGGTAATCATTCAAGAAAAATTCATTATGGTATCAAATCCATCTAGCAACTTTCCATTAAGGGCGCAACAATTTTACTTGCCGGCACGAAACTTGAGTTTATATCAGGAAATGATTTATAACCACTTATTGCATGTGGGGAAATGGAAGGAAAAGCTTATGCGTTCACAACTGATTTCTGCGGCATCCGCCAGCCGGTCACGCCATGCTTGACTTTAGCCACAAAAACCTCATAAAATCCAAAGATTTATACTGCCACAGACACACAGGGATTACTGAAAGTTAGAAGGTTTCACTATGAGCCCTTGCGTTCGCATTCTTATGAATAAGAAAACTGGTGCGGCTGTTCATAGGTTCACGCTTCCTTCTATAGTAATTTATTGCAAACAAACTCTTTTCATTGGGGTGGCATGTTTTTCACTGGGACTTGCATGTGTATTTTCATTTGAACTTGCATGTGTATTTTCATTTGAACTTGCATGTGTATTTCATTGGCCAACAAAACATATTTATATTGTCTCTTCTTGTTCTCTGTATCCATTCTTTATTATTTTTGTCTGAAGACACACAACCTCTAACGGCAAATTTTGAGAACTTTGGTTTCCCATTATTCTCCTGTTACAGTAATCACATTTAATTGACCTGTACAATACACCTGATACAATAATCAGCGCAAGCTGATTGCGTACAACTCTTTTGGCATATTATTGTTCTGATTTTTTTTCACCATAACTATACCCAAGAAAACACTTGAATTACTTCAGCAGGTCCAACCCAGCCCTGATAAACCTTATACTTTTATAACATGGATACAGATAAGACCTTCTAAACAGATATCCATAAATAAACTCACTTGGTATGTTAATGACAAGACAGAGCAAATGTACAATCAGGGACCCTTCCTGCTCAGACAACAAAAATATTTATCACAACCCAGGACAGTCTGAAAAACAATCCCTTAAGCATACAAACACTCACCTTCATCACCAAAACATCAAAACTTTTAACGGGACTCTCACCTTAATCCCAATAAAACTTAACATCTATAACACTTTAAAATGGATACAGGAACAGACAAATAAACTTATTTGAAACTGCTAGGTAAACCCGTCAACACAGATTGAGACACCCTTCAAAACACATCTCTCTACACACCACTCAAAACAACTTTTTAAACTCAGGCTTTCCTCAAAAGGTGCCTTTTACCTTGATTCTTACGAGCGCTCAGATTTGAGTGACCGAGGAGTGTTTTTTTCAGGTGCTCAGCTTCCGGTATTTTTGGGTCCCTATTCGGGCGCCATCTGTGAAAGTTGTGAATAAAAACACAAGTCTGAGGATATGTTTTGCAGAATGACAGATAAGTTTATTGCTTTGTGCGGTGCACACGCAAAGGAGAGTTTCAAAATAAAACTCTCCCCACGACATGGTGGCATACAGGCCTTATTTATACACAAAATACTAAACCCACGCCCCATATACAAGGTTGTGTGTCGTCACTACGTAAACAAAATATGAACATGAACACATCGAGTTAATAACATTATGGGATGCCTAAATGAAATGATTCAGCAGTATTCCTTATACAGGTAATGGGAAGAAAAAACGGCGGTCACTGCTACTCCGGAAAGAACACCAACCAGGCGCGTAAAAAAACTAAATTACTTTAATAATCAAAAACAAAAAAGAACATCCACATGGTAGTATACCTCTGACGCGTTTCATTCTATATTAGAACTTCATCAAAGACGCCACCGATTCCAGCAACAACAGCAGCATTTTCTTCCAGCAGCACCTGGCGGTTCTACAGTTTAACCGAAGATGTGGGCCAGCTGACATAACCCCTCGTTTACCAGATGCAGGTGAGGCAAGCAGTAGCTGGATATTTGACTTACTTTGGGGCTCTGTTCTGACAGGGCTCCGCTGTACTTCTACCAGCCATGCTTTAAAGCCCCCCATCTAGGTCTATGGGTTCATTATAGAGGTTTTTATGATATCATTGGATATTTCTATTTTGTTGCTGCGGTGTTTTACTCTACTGTTTCATTATATATCCACTAACCTGCATCGTTGCAGCATCAATATTTTGGGTGCAAACCCTATTCTCATATTCCTTATACAAGCCGTTGACCTTTTCTCTACATAAAGAACTTCATGGGCCCCCACCCTCGGAATGAGAGACACAGTGCCTATCAGTCTCGTATTTTCATAACATTGGCACTTAGCACTCATTCTCAAGGTTTTTTCAGTTAGCTGCTTGGTTTATTATCACTTTAAAAATTGAAAGCAAAAATCCCTTTCAAACCGTTCATCTCATAAACCGTTCACTCAGACAAAACCTAAGATGGATGCTGACTTAAAATGGTTGCTTAGATCCCAGTGCTGTTATGTCAGACCTCCCCCTTACGTCATATTCTCACTTTGTCAGGAGGGAAGGGGGTCAAGAGGGCAGGTGGTAGAGGGAGAAGAGGATATCAGTAGTGACACATCCTCCTCTAAGACAGCTGATAAAGAGTCAAGGAAGGCAGGAGGAGAGTTAAGAAGCGGTGTAGGATGGGAGGAGGAAACATGGAGATTACAAGCCTCTATCTCCCTGGGGCCTGCATTCCTTTGGGGCCTGCAGGGGGCATAGCCCTGGGGTCCGCTTGAACCTTCCCTACTTGGGGACTGTTGCAGGGTACATGCAACTACACACGCGGGGTTTTCTTGATAAGGCTTATTTATTTAGCCTTAAATTATACAGCACACAAAACAAAAATATCTTTTCTTCAGCAGACAAAACAAAATTCCTTGTCTTCAGCACGGCAAACAAAATAGCTTCGCTTCAGCATGGTAAACACAACAGTCCACAAAACATGTACTTTGCAAAACAGACCTTAAATCAGCCTGTTCTCTCTCCAGAGTTTCAGGGGATTTCCCTGCTTCAGACAGCATACAAAAAGACAGACCTTCTATCAGTAATCTCTTCAGTAGCTTACTCCTCTCTCCTGAACAGCTAGCCAGCATGTGTCTACAGCCTGGGGTTTTTAACACACCTTGATTAGGCAGCTGGGATCCAACTAATTGTCCTGAGGTTCCCAGCTGAAGTTAACCTAGTCACTGCTGCACTGCAGACTAAACATATGTCTGCCAGGCATATAGCTGGTGGCTTTTATTTACCCTGTCACAGGGACCTGCTGGGGGCACTAAACCCAGGGGACTGATGGGGCTTCCCCTCCTCAGGGGTCTGCTGGGGACACAAAGACCCATGTATCTGCCAGGGCCCCACTTCTTCTGTGCCTGCTGGGGTCTGTACCATCTTTGGGCCTATTTGGGTCTGACCCACCTCATGGCCTACCGGGTCTGCTCCATCTCAGGGACTGCTGGGGACAAGCCCTCCCTGTGGCCTGTAAGAGCATTCCCTTCTTAAAATGCTGGGGCCTAGCTCTGCCTCCCCTAATCCAACCCCCTTCACCACCCTAGCTGACCTACCATCCTCCTCACTGGCCTGTGCTTCACTCCTGGAGTGTCCACTGACTCTGGGGTTAAATTGATCCATGGGATGGGACCTCAGACTAGCCGAAGCTCCTCCTCCATGCAGGGACCTCTGGGCTGCTCTAACTATACAGCTTACCCAAGATCTGGGCAGCTTCTCATTCAATTTCCCATCGGTTGAAGACTGACTCCATGGTATGGGGCTGCCGTCGGGGCTGACTGCTTCTGGGAGGGGCTTCACTACAGCATCACTCACCCCCCGCCCACCTGCCTTTCCCCTTTCCCCCCCCCCCCCCCCCCCGGCGTCCGACGGACTTTCAGAGCTTGGAATGGCCCCCATCCGCTTCTGCTCTATTCTTCACCGGAGCTCATCTACGCGCCATCCACAGCAGGAGGCAGACGCTGATTCCTAAGAGATATGACCAGACAGCGCCCGTGTGCCCCTCTCTTGCTAGCTATTTCATGCTCCCCCTGCATACGGGGGATGAGAACACGGCGCTGCTAACCTTCCGGGCAAGTGATCAGCGAGAGGTCAGTCACAAGGTCATGCTCTCCATCCCCTAATAGGTCAGGGATTTCTTAACGTCCTTTTGATGTCGTTTTCAGTAATGCAAAATTACTAATAAAACTCTTAACTATGGCTGTGTGATAGTGACATAATCTTCCCTTTGTTTTCATTGGCTGCGGTTCAGTCTTTATCGCTTCACTCTGGCTCAGCATTACTGACCAGGACAGTGGATGCAGCAGGGTCTTCTTACATCGGGATTATGGCCCTGCTAATGTTTCCAGCTTTGACATCTGGCTCTTTCCATGATGTGATTGCTCAGCTAGTAAACCGCAGGTTGCTTGTTTCGTACATAAATCCAGTTTCCTTAACCATTTCAGGGCCAGAGGGGGCCCGCAACGCCCCATTTTTTACATATACATTTTGTAGAAGGTGAGAGTGTCACGGGAGACCAGGTTATTTACACATTTTTACCGGGATCATTCGTTGAGCAAAACAAGGTAGAGAAAAAAATCGTAATTATTCGGCATAAATTCGCTTACGCACAATGATACACAAAATACAGACAAAAAGATACACTTACTTTGGGGCTGGGGTAGAAAACTAGACTTTCCTTGGTGCAGGGAACTCTTTGGCAGAAATTTGAAACAGCTTAGGGAAATGCGCAAGCTTGCCACATCTCCCCCCAGCTACCCCAATGCCACCTACTGGGCAGGCGCCCCAAGGTCTGGCAGAACAGGTGGCATCCCGGAGGACTGCCATTAATCTCCGGACCTTGTACTCCGCCTTTCCCTGCTGACCAAATGCTGTTCCCATCTCTGGGCATCCTCTGGCTGCTTTGAACTCTTGATGTCCAGCAGACATACCGGCGCCTATGGGTTTGCACGGGCTGCATGTGTGGATATGGGTACTGAATGTTGAAACATACTGCAATATATTTGAATAAACACTGAGGCTCGGGGAACCCCTTCAGCTATGTGGGACTTTAGGTGAGGATCATGGGGTTTGAAAACTAGGAGTCTGGGAGACACTGTATGGCCCCAGTGCAACTCACCCCGGGCACCCGAAAATAGTCAGAGTAAGCCGGGGAGAATTATAGGGTGTGATGATAGGAGGTAACCAGGCTCTCAATAAAGGTCAAGCCCATGAATGGTTACCCCTGATCCGTATATAAGGGTTCAGGGTGTTCGCTCTTGTGCCCAGAAATGCTGTATGTATAAACTGTACTTTGCGTTAATAAAGTATCTTTTGTGTTTTTCCCTTTCCAGGCATGCCAGCGAGCAGGGATTGCTAGGGCATGAGTTTCAAGGGGGATTTTACAGAGGAATTGTTAAAATGTGACTAGGTAGTTGGGGTCCGGAGTTGTCAGCCCCCTAAAAATGTACCCAGTAATAATGCTTGGTTCTCAGATACATGTACGGACATTGTCCTGGAGACCTTTGAAAACGCTTGCGCGACACATCGCTAGGGTTCCCCGTTTCAGCATAGCCCAGAAAGGTAAATGGGGCACAAGGATGAAAAGTGTCCCTGTAACTGTTGGGATCCCTAGGTTAAGGAGGATTCCCCCAGTTAATGCCCAGGTAGCCCAGAACCTGTATTGGGTTCATGGGTGCTCCTACCATATATGAGGTTGTGAGGGGACTCTCAGAGTCCAGTCTAAGTCCCATAGATAGTGTGTGGGGGATAGGGGCTGGTAGAAATAAAAGTACACTTTTCTATTCAATTCCCCATACCCAGAGACTTAGGACAGTATTAAAGTATATTTTTATTAGTACTGTGATAGTGCTGTAATGTATTGTTGTGCACTGTAAATGAGCTGGAACTTTCGGAACCGATGCCCAGTCAGGCTGCCAGGGCTACCAAGTTGGTGCCAGTAAGTCTGCTGGACATCGGAGTGGAAAGCAACCCTAGGATGCCAGAGGTGTGAAATCCATTTGGGTTGCAGGGAAAGGCTCAAGTACCCACGTCCTAAGAACAAATTCAGTCGTCCAGGCTACCATTTGTTCTGCCAGACCTAGAGGAACCTGACCCAGCGGGTGGCATGAGATACCCAGGGACAGAGGTGGCAAACTTGCGCATGTCCCTTGGCAATTTCAGATTTCCCGCAGACCCGGCTTTCCATACCGGCTTTGCTCTGATTGGCTACTGAAAAAGTTCCCACGCTGTGACTGGCTGTAGTATTTTGTGAATGAAGCTCAGAAATACTATAAGAAGCTGTGAGCCAATCAAATGGGAAATCCCCAGTAGAAACAGCGCAAGCTTTTCAAAAGTACTCTTGCGCAAATAGCAGAGCACCGGCTTCAAGGTTTCAACCTGAGAAGCATGCCCGAAAAGTTTCTATGTCTCACTGCGGGTGCATTTCCTAAACCGAAGGACATCACCGGGTACTTATAATGTCCATTGTATGTGTTGAAATCGGCTTTCCACTCATCGCCTTGCTTTATCCTTATAAGGTTGTAAGCCCCTCTAAAGTCGAGTTAAGTAAAAACGGTTGCCCAGCGTACACGGTCAAAGAGTTCGGTGATCACAGGAAGAGGGTATTGGTTTTTTTTTATGGTCATTAAGGGCCTCAAGGATCTGTCACAAAGAAAAAAAACTGCACCAGTGGGGGAACAGGACTTGCAAATGAATCCCTGCTTTAGATTCTCATCAATGTAGGTCCTCATAACCTTAGGCTCAGAAAGAGGATACGTACGTCCGTGAGGAGGAGTCATCCCAGGAAGAAGACCGTGAGGAGGAGTCATCCCAGGAAGAAGATCAATAGCACAATGCTCAGGTAGTTCCTCAGCCTGTCCTTTGTCAAAGACCTGCCAGAGATCAGAGTAAAAGGGTGGAATCCTGGGTAATAGAAGAGTCAACAACAGGATGACCGGGTGAAAGGCATTTCCCATGGCAGGAAGACCCCCAAGCTAGTATCTGTCTCGAGATACAGTCAATCCGGTGATTATGAGTACATAGCCAAGGAAGCCCCAGAACGACATCAATGGTTGAGGGATGGATAATGTCCAGCTGCAGGAACTCGTTGTGCAGAACACCGACCGTAACTTTGAGTTGAGCCATCTCTTGTATAAATGACCCCAGATCACAACACTCTACCATCAATGGAGCCATGGCCATGTCTTTTCTCCGGAGAGGGATATTGATTTGCTGAGCGAAGGTTTTATCCATGAACATATCCTGGTGGCTCCAGAATCCACAGTGCATTTGCACAGGGGAGACTACCTTATTTACACTGGGCACTGGTGTTTTCTCAATTTATTAGGACAGGCTTGTACCATATGGCCCTTCTCGCCACAGTAGAGGCACAATCCCAAGGAGCGACGCACTCGCAAATGCCAAAATGGGAAACACATTTCTGAGAAAATTTCTCAAGGCACCACTACTGTAAAGGTCCAACAGAAATCCAGCCATAGTACAATCGAATAGTGTCCGATCCCAGACTAGGGGTAAATGGCACGACCTCCACAAACGTCCTCCGGAAACTCGGTGATGTATGCTGCGTCCTGCGTTCCTCCAGCTCATCTGCGTGATGACGTGCGAGTGCGTAAACAACGTCCCTACACTTTTCGTCGTCAATAGCGCAACTTTATTAAGGGTACAATATCAATATCAAGACCCGGCACATGCGCAGAGGCATCTAAGGTTACAGTTAGGATCCGCATGGGGAACTACAGCCCCAAGAATGCCATAGGGGTTATGTCAGGTGACAGGCAGAGGCCAATTGGGCACCAGGATTCCTCTGCTAGGAAATAGATACATTTGGCACGCTGAGGAGACCACGCCAGTCGGAGCTGGGACAGCAGAAGGGTAGGGTGTGCGTGTGCAGAATGTCAGTGGCCCATGCACTAGGCCAGAGACCCCCTTAGGCCCCAGCTAGGCCCTGACTAGTTTGTGGCTGCTACAGAGACAGGCCCTTAGACATGGACACTGCCTCACTAGTGTCAGGGACACATCAGAACGCCGAGCAGCAGTTGCGGCCTGTGGTCTGGGACCAGACCACCACCGAAAAATATAGAGATTCTCTTCAGTGTGGGACACTCCAACCAGATACCACCCCACGTGGTGGCAGATGCCATCGTGGACAACATCGCTGGATCAGTGGATCCCTTATCTTCAGTCGGCGCTACTAGGTGTGGGATCACCCGGCAGGTACCTCACCTCACCAAGTGTACCAACTAACACCTTCAGTTCTAGTGGGGTAGCGCTGTCTCACACATTGGGTGGGTTACTACTTGGAGACACCTGGGTGGTTGGGTGCCCAAGGGCCCTTCAGTACTTTGGGGACTGTGTATCAGGTGTGGACAGTGTGTTGGAGGATACGGTCGTGTGTGGCCTAGTTGGTGAGACTGGTATTGTTATTTCTCATTCAGTAAATTGTTATCTTATACCACATGTGTATTTCCTATATTGTCCTGTGACGGGGCTATCCAACACAGTTAGGATCCTGCTAAGGTGGAGGCGCTGTCAGCAGATGGATCAGGTACACCCCAGGCTCCCACCCGCAGAGGTTCAGGCCTCCTGTGAGCCACAGGTAATGCACCACACACGCAGTAGCTGCCATATCTCCCAGGGGGTGGGGGAAAGTGCGCTACATACATATAATACAGGTAACAATGTATTTAAGTACCTGTATATATAAACACATATAAACAAAGCACACAAAAAAGTTCAGGGCACTCTAAATGGGTAAATGGGTAAGGGTAAAAAACTTATCTTATTAGCCGGGGGCTCGCAGTGCAGCCAGGATCACCATCCAGTAGCAAAAACAGATAGAACAATAATCCAAAAAGTCCGCAGCACTCACTCAATGTGGTCACATGCAAAAAAAAATAATTGAACATCACAAGCATCAGGGGTAATAACAACAGGAAAAAATGGAGCGACGTTTCGGACCTCCAGGTCCTTTCTCAAGCCCCTACAGCAGTGCGCATCCCTCTGCATCTACATGTAACGGGTATTCCCTCTGGCCTGACCCACCCAATCTCATATTGGCCCCTGTGGTCTAACCAGGCCCCATTACATGGTCGTGTCTGGTGGGTCACCTGTAGGCAACAGGACTCCTGAGTCTCCCGCATGATGGTATTCGGGGGATGGTCAACCCAGACTGGCAGCTGAGGTAGTGAGTGCGAGTCCTACCTATATCACGTGCAGTGCCTCCACCTCATCAGGATCTATGCGTCCGCAGGGAGATGGTCCTGGTGAGGAACTCCTTTTTGGTGGTGACTGCCACTGCAGAGTAATCTCACACTCACACAGTGGGGGTATCTTTGAACAGGGCATCTTTATTGATGATGAAGCAAACTGCCCCCTTGCAGCGATTGGCTCAGCCGCACATCTCGCCGTACTGTCCCTTGAAAAGGTACGCCCTCCCAATGGAGTGGGATCCTCTCTCCCCGCAGGGAGATCACCCCTGTGCCAGCTCCCTGGACACAGTGTGGCCTTGTCAGGCTTAATGTAAAAGCGGGCCACTAGTTACTGCACTAGTGGGCCCTTCATTTCCCAAGTCTCAACATAGACTTATTCCTTTAACTCTCTCTACCGCTCTCCCTCCAACACACTAACTTTGGGCAGTGCTGTGCCTTATATACTTCAGGAACTGTCACAGCTCTGATGTCACTAACTGTGGACTCAGAGCATGTAGCCACTCCCATCCATACATAGGGCACCTCACCAGGGTGTGAGGGCAAACCTCCATGATTACTGCTAGCATCCCTATAACCTACCAGGTTTACTGCCAGCAGGGGAGACAACTGCAGACCATTTTACATGCATGGCTACATACATATAGTGCTTACAATCATTAATTTTGCCGCCAAAATCTGGTCAGTTCCCCTATGGTGGCCCCCATAGAGAGCTTGCTGTCAGTCGGAGCTGGGACACAGAGAGGGGAGGTTGTATGTGCAGGGTGTATGTGGCCCCTGCACTAGGCCAGAGACCCCCTGATAGGCCCCAGCTAGGCCCCGACTCATATACCTAGATTGTGGCTGCTACAGGGACAGGCCCTTAGGTAAGGACACTGCCCCATTAGCTGTTTGAGATCAGGGACACAGTTGCAACGCTGGGACCAGATCACCTTGCAAAGTATAGAGACTATCTGTATGTGGGACCAGATCAGACCAGTGTGGAGAGGGAGTGGCTCAGTGAGTAAAGACGACTGACTGGCACTGAGAGCTTGAAACAGGGGAGCCTGGTTCAATTCCCGGTGTCAACTTCTTGTGACCTTGGGCAAGTCACCTTATCTCCCTGCACCTCAGGCACCAAAAGACATAGATTGTAAGCTCCATGGGGCAGGAACCTGTGCCTGCAAAATGTCTCTGTAAAGCGCTACGTAAAACTAGCAGCGCTATACAAGAACATGTTATTATTATTATTATTATTATTATTATCACCTTGAAAGGTATAGAGACTGTCTGTATGTGTGACACTCCAGCTGGATACCACCCACGCGGAGGCGGACTCATCGTGGATGACATCGTTGCCTCAGCGGACCCTGTACAGCTACCAGTCGGCACGCCCGGGTGCTGGAGCACCCGGCAGGTACCTACATCACTAAGTGCACCAGCCAATTAACACACACCATAGTGGCAGTGCTGACCACATATAGCGGTGGGGTTAGACTCTTGCGGACACCGGGGTGGTCGGGTGCCTGAGGTCCCCGTCAGGTACTGTGGATATGGTGTGGGGTGACATGGTGGTGGGTAAGGCCGTGCCAGGCTGGATGGGTAGCTGTAACCAGTAGTATTGCTATTCTTCTTATTGTTATATATATATAGTACTAGTAAAGGTTATCGTTATTACATACCCAGTATTTTGGGTTCCTGTGAGGGGCACTTCCCACTACATTGGGATCCCTCTCAGGTGGAGGCACTGCACCGAGATTGTTGTTGCTATATCACCCGGGCTCCTCGTGGCAGAGGCTTGGGCCTTCCGTGAGCCAGCAGGTAATGTCAGCACCAGTAGACTCTTTACACTAGGGGGAAAGAGGGCTACTGACAAGAGTCAAATATCATTTTCCAGTCCATCGTTTATTACCCACTATAATAAATGTAACAAGATATGTCTTTTCTGCCTGTCTTTCCCCTCCTTGTTATGCAAGTCCTGCTAGCTGCAGGCTGTATGGGGTTAATCATGTGAGCTTGTGACCTCCACCCATGCTCCTCTTTGATGGACAGAAGAAAGGTGGTGATTCATGGGCTGTGTAAGCCTATCAAGGATAGGTATAGATCATGAGCCCACCCCTTCCTCTTCCTGATGAGGGGAGTGCCAAATTTAGCCAGTCCTGCTCTGGAGGAGTAAGAGAGCAGTAGGATCGAGTCTCTCCCATTGTGGGATGAGCGTGCCCATCCTCAGCCCTTGGGCTGGGGGAACATCTGATTCGACCCACAAATGCCCTGTAAGATCAGGGGCAATCACCATCCAGAGGCCTGGGACCTTTGAGACTCTGAATCGCTGTATGGAACCATCTGCAGTGGGTGCATGCCAATAAAGACCCTTGTTCAGTACACTCCTGTCTAAGTATCAATCCTTGGGCAGGAGGGAGACGTGTGCAATCGTGGGGGCTCATCTCTGGACAACCTGGAGCCCAGACCTGATCTCTGGACAATGGCTGGAGGCACTAACACCAAGAGAAATAACTACAGAGAAAGAACCTCAGCCTGCCCTGATCTCCATACTAACGCAGATCCAACTCAGCTCTCCTGATCCTAACATGTATCCGCACCACACAACAGGTAGCAGAAGCTGTGCATCTCCCACTTAATGCTACATAAACAAGCAAATCAAATTTGCACCATCATTCATAAGCATTGGGACACATTCAAATTATATGTAGATCTTGAGTCAGACCTTCAAGGAGACCCAAGATTTGCATTTAAGAAAGTCAAATCCTTGGCCTCACATCTGTCCCAGAGTTTATTCAAATCCCCTTCTACTGAAAACCTACCTACGGGTTTCCACAAATGTGGTCACTGTGGAGTTTGTCGGTCTAAGAAGCCCATTGACGAAATAAATGGTCCACATCACAGATTTTTTCACAGATGTACAGTAATACTTTTATTAAGTGTCATACGAGCTTTGTGATCTATGTACTGAAATGTGGATGTGACAATGGGAACATTAGCCGTACCATTAAACCTTTAAAAACCAGGATCATGGAACATGTTCGGTTGATAAAGAACAAGACCTGGCCCATCCACTGTCCCGACTCCTTTCTAATTGTGCCCTAGGTGGTATACACAACTTCAAATGTATGGGTGTAGAACACATTTCACTACACAAACGTGGGGGTAATAACCTCAACACCCTCAACAAATGTCAGATGTTTTGGATCTTCACATTAAATACTGTCCCAAAGGTACCAATGTTGAATGGGAACTCAAAGATTTTCTCCTAGACTACATTAAGCTATAATGTTCTATTATACCCATTGTGGCCAACCTGTGAGGGTTCAGGAGAGCCGAGTTGTCTGCGATGATATGGAGACCAGAACAGGGTTTTGATGATCACTGATGTTCTTTAGGGTGCTTAGCGCCTCCAGCGTTAGTAGGCTCCAGGGTGCCCAGAGATCAGTCCCCACTAAAGCACTCCTTCCCTCCTGCCCAGGGACTGTGACTCAGACAGGAGTATGATGAAAGCAAAGGGGTCTTTATTCAGCAGTCACTGCAGATCTTCCTTAAAGCCGTGCATAGGGTCATCAGAGGATCCCAGGCCTCTGGATGGTGCTGGCTCTCCTAGTGTGGAGCCTTAGATGTTCCTGAGTCAGCCAGCCATGATGGCCTGACTGGCATCTCTCTCCCACAGGGAGAAGAGACAGGCTCCACACCTCCACTCAGTTGGAAGGGTGGAAGAGAACTAACTAAATTTAGCACTGCCTCTCTGAGGAACCAGAAAGGGAGGGCTCAAGGTCTGTACCTATACCTGATAGGCTATACACAGGCCATGAGTCACCACCACACTTCTGTCACTCAGAGAAGGGGGTCAAAAGCTCACAGGATGGCCTGTCACAGCCTAGACTGCTAAGGACTTATGTGACATGGGGAAAGAGAGGTAGAATAGACTAACCATGTTACATGTGTAGCCATGCTGTAAAATGGTCTGCAGTTTTCTCTCCTGCTGGCAGTAAGCCTGGTAAATTACAGGGTTGCCAGCAGTAATTATGGAGGTTTGCCCTCACACCCTGTGAGGTGCCCTATGTATGGATGGGAGTGACTATATACTCTGAGTCCACCGTTAGTGACATCAGAGATGTGCCTGCCCCCTGAGGGATATAAGGCACAGCACTGATCAAAGTTAGTTGTTGGAGTAAGGAACAAGTCTGGGTTGAGACTTGGGAGTGAGTGGCCCACTAGTGCTTTAACTGGTGGCTCAATTCTATGTTAAATAGCATCAAGCTGACAAAGCCATACTGTGTCCAGGGACCTGGCACAGGGGTGATCTCCCCGAGGGGAGAGGGGATCCCACTCCATTGGGAGGGCGTACCTTTCTAAAGGATAGCACAGCAAGATGTGTGGCTAAGCTAATCACTGTAAGGTGCAGTTGGCCCACACCGCAAGCCACAATAAAGACAACCTTGATCAAAGACATTCTCATGTGTGAGTCTGGAGTTACTCTACAGAGGATGGCACCACAGAGGAGTTCCTCATCAGAGCCATCTCCCTGCCGACGCAGAGATCCTGATGAGGTGGAGGCGCTGCACTGGATATAGGTAGGACTCATGCACACTACCTCAGCTGCCTGTCTGGGTTGGCAATCCCCACATAACATCATGCGGGAGACTCAGGAGTCCTGTTGCCAACAGGTGCACCACCAGACACGACCATGTAATGGGGACTGGTTAGACCACAGGGGCCAATGTGAGATTGGGTGGGTCAGGCCAGGCAATAAAATCCGTTACACATGTATAAGTATAGAAATGTAATTCTCTCGGACAAGCAATGTAAAACACTACCATTATTTTATTTATACTGTATATGTCAACCATGTATGTGGTATTTTACCGCACAAGTATCAATATTCCTTTTAATACAGGAATAGAGTACCTGGCGTGATTATGACTGTCTGTGCCTTTTAATGTAAATACTGCACTGATTGTAATAGTTGGTGAGAGTGCGAGAGAGTGCATAGAAAGTGTGAGAGAGTGTGAGAGAGTGTGTGAGAGAGTGTGTGAGAGAGTGTGTGAGAGTGTGTGAGAGAGAGTGCGAGAGAGAGTGCGAGAGAGGGTGCGAGAGAGGGTGCGAGAGAGGGTGCGAGAGAGAGTGCGAGAGAGTGCGAGAGAGTGCGAGAGAGGGTGCGAGAGAGGGTGCGAGAGGGTGCGAGAGAGGGTGCGAGAGAGAGTGCAAGAGAGAGTGCAAGAGAGAGTGCGAGAGAGGGTGCGAGAGAGGGTGCGAGAGAGGGTACGAGAGAGGGTGCGTGAGAGAGTGCGAGAGAGAGTGTGAGAGAGCGAAAAACATAAGCATGAGTTTAGAAAAGAAACCCGGCTTCCCCCTCGGCCCTGTGTCTGTGCCAAACGGAGTCACTGAAAGCGCTGAGGACTTTATGGGAATATGTGAGTTTCCAGGCCTGGGAGAAAGTACGGGGCCAACTCTTTACACACATTATAAAACACGCCGGCCAAGCTTTTGATGAGGATTCCATGCAAAACAACAGACAAATAAAAGGGACTTTCAGGCCGGAGCCCCATGCAAAGAAAAAAAAGCTGGTAATGAAAGTCACCAGCGCCTCACACATCAGTGAGGGATACGCTGAGAGCTTTCCTGGCTCCCGAGTGCAGTATGAGAGGCATGAGCCGGCCATGCTTTCCGACTGATCTCCAGCAGCAAGCACTGAAAGGAACACTCCCGCCCATCACACTGTGCTGTGAATGAATAACCAGTGGTTTACTTATCGAGACAACCCCCGTGTCTCTCAGGATCTCCGAGATGTTGATATTCTGGAACCATGTTGAGAATACAAAGTCCCTATCACTCCTCGAAGTCCATCTAGGGTTTATGGTCATTACTAAGGTCGGAGCAGTGAACGACAGGGCGGAGGAGGTTTTATTGGCGTGTTGAGTGGAAACGCCAGCATGTGTCACTTACAAGGATGGGCAGCTTGGCGGGATCGAAATCCTAACTTTTTACGAACATCTACATTTTTGGGGGGATCAACACCAGAAGAGTGAAAGCGCCCCTCCTTAGTAATTTATTACCTTGTTCCTCTGAACGGGGGAGGCAGCATTAAGCCAACTGAATGGGCGTGTATTATAACCAGAGAGAGAGTGTGTCCGTCATTCGATTTTTTGTAATGCAATGAAGACCTAGAAGTCATGTAAAAACCTTTCCTGAGCCCTGCCACGCATTACTCGCTGTCAAATGTAGTGAGATTACACTTACTGCTGTCACCCTGCGTGTGCTTTACCTGAATGCACTTACACTTACTGCTATCACTCTGTGTGCTGTACCTGAATGCACTTACACTTACTGCTATCACTGTGTGATGTTGTCCTGTACCTGAATGCACTTACACTACGCTATCACTGTGTGTGTGCTTGCTACTGAATGTACTTACACTTACTGCTATCATGTGTGTGCTGTACCTGAATGCACTTACACTTACTGCTATCACTGTGTGTGCTGACCTGAATGCACTTACACTACTGCCATGCTATCACTGTGTGTGCTGTACCTGAATACACTTACACTTACTGCTATCATGTGTGTGCTGTACCTGAATGTACTTACACTGTACTGCTATCTCACTGTGTGTGCTGTACCTGAATGCACTTACACTTACTGCTATCACTGTGTGTGTGCTGTACCTGAATGCACTTACACTTACTGCTATCACTGTGTGTGTGCTGTACCTGAATGCACTTACACTTACTGCTATCACTGTGTGTGCTGTACCTGAATGCACTTATATTACTGATATAACTGTGTGTGTGTACCTGACATGGCACTTACACTTATGCTATCACTGTGTGTGTGCTGTACCTGAATGCAATTACACTTACTGCTATCACTGTGTGTGCTGTACCTGAATGTACTTACACTTACTGCCATCACTGTGTGTGTGTGCTGTACCTGAATGCACTTACACTTACTGCTATCACTGTGTGTGCTGTACCTGAATGCACTTACACTTACTGCTATCACTGTGTGTGCTGTACCTGAATGCACTTACACTTACTGCTATCACTGTGTGTGCTGTACCTGAATGCACTTACACTTACTGCTATCACTGTGTGTGCTGTACCTGAATGCACTTACACTTACTGCTATTACTGTGTGTGTGCTGTACCTGAATGCACTTACACTTACTGCTATCACTCTGTGTGCTGTACCTGAATGTACTTACACTTACTGCTATCACTGTGTGTGCTGTACCTGAATGCACTTACACTTACTGCTATCACTGTGTGTGCTGTACCTGAATGTACTTACACTTACTGCTATCACTGTGTGTTGCTGTACCTGAATGCACTTACACTTACTGCTATCACTGTGTGTGCTGTACCTGAATGCACTTACACTTACTGCTATCACTGTGTGTGCTGTACCTGAATGCACTTACACTTACTGCTATCACTGTGTGTGCTTGTACCTGAATGTACTTACACTTACCTCTATCACTGTGTGTGTGCTGTACCTGAATGCCTTGACACTTACTGCTACTCACTGGTGTGTGCTGTACCTGATGCACTTACACTTACTGCTATCACTGGTGTGTGGACTGAAGACTTACCTTACTGCTATCATGTGTGTGTTGCTGTACCTGAATGCACTTACACTTACTGCTATCACTGTGTGTGTGTACCTGAATGTACTTACACTACTGCTATCACTGTGTGTGCTGTACCTGAATGATCTTACACTTACTGCTATCACTGTGTGTGGCTGTACCTGAATGCACTTACACTTACTGCTATCACTGTGTTGTGTGCTGTACCTGAATGCACTACACTTACTGCTATCACTGTGTGTGCTGTACCTGAATGCACTTACACTTACTGCTATCACTCCTGTGTGCTGTACCTGAATGCACTTACACTTACTGCTATCACTGTGTGTGCTGTACCTGAATGCACTTACACTTACTGCTATCACTGTGTGTGCTGTACCTGAATGCACTTACACTTACTGCTATCACTGTGTGTGCTGTACTGAATGCACTTACGTACTGCTATCATGTGTGTGTGTGTGTACCTGAATGCACTTACATCTTACTGCTATCACAGTGAGTGTGTGGGCTGTACCTGAATGCACTTACACTTACTGCTATCACTGTGTGTGCTGTACCTGAATGCACTTACACTTACTGTATCATCGTGTGTGTACCTGAATGCACTTACACTTACTGCTATCACTGTGTGTGTGCTGTACCTGAATGCACTTACACTTACTGCTATCACTGTGTGTGTGCTGTACCTGAATGCACTTACACTTACTGCTATCACTGTGTGTGTGCTGTGTACCTGAAGTACTTACACTTACTGCTATCACTGTGTGTGCTGTACCTGAATGCACTTAACTTACTGCTATCACTGTGTTGCTGTACCTGAATGCACTTACACTTACTGCTATCACTGTGTGTGTTGTACCTGAATGCACTTACACTTACTGCTATCACTGTGTGTGTTGTACCTGAATGCACTTACACTTACTGCTATCACTGTGTGTGTCTTACCTGATGCACTTACACTTACTGCTTATCACTGTGTGTGTGCTGTACCTGAATGCACTTACACTTACTGCGGTCACCCTGCCTGTGCTGTACCGATGCATACACTTACTGCTATCATGTGTGTGTGCTGTACCTGAATGCACTTACACTTACTGCTATCACTGTGTGTGTGCTGTACCTGAATGCACTTACACTTACTGCTATCACTCTGTGTGCTGTCCCTGAATGTACTTACACTTACTGCTATCACTGTGTGTGCTGTACCTGAATGCACTTACACTTACTGCTATCACTGTGTGTGTGCTGTACCTGAATGCACTTACACTTACTGCTATCACTCTGTGTGCTGTACCTGAATGCACTTACACTTACTGCGGTCACCCTGCGTGTGCAGTACCTGAATGCACTTACACTTACTGCTATCACGTGTGTGTGTGCTGTACCTGAATGCACTTACACTTACTGCTATTACTGTGTGTGTGCTGTACCTGAATGCACTTACACTTACTGCTATCACTGTGTGTGCTGTACCTGAATGCACTTACACTTGCTGCTATCACTGTGTGTGCTGTACCTGAATGCACTTACACTTACTGCTATCACTCTGTGTGCTGTACCTGAATGCACTTACACTTACTGTTATCACTCTGTGTGCTGTACCTGAATGCACTTACACTTACTGCTATCACTGTGTGTGTTGTACCTGAATGCACTTACACTTACTGCTATCACTGTGTGTGTGCTGTACCTGAATGCACTTACACTTACTGCTATCACTGTGTGTGTGCTGTACCTGAATGCACTTAACTTACTCGGTTCACCTGCGTGTGCTGTACCTGAATGCACTTACACTACTGCATCACTGTGTGTGTGCTGTACCTGAATGCACACAACTCTGCTATCATGTGTGTGTGCTGTACCTGAATGCACTTACACTTACTGCTATGCACCTGCGTGTGCTGTACCTGAATGACTTACACTTACTGCTATCACTTGTGTCTGTTACCTGAATGCACTACACTACTGCTATACACTGTGTGTCTGTACCTGAATGCTACTTACACTTACTGCTATCACTGTGTGTGTGTGTACCTGAATGCACTTACACTTACTGCTATCACTGGTGTGCTGTATGAAGCACTGACACTACTGCTATCACTCTGTGTGCTGTACGAAATGCACTTACACTTACTGCTAACACTGTGTGTTGCTGTACCTGAGGAATTACACTTACTGCTATCGCACGTGTGTGCTGTACCTGAATGCAATTACACTTACTCTATTCCTGTGTGGTGCTGTACCGGAATGTAGCTATCCTTACTGCTATCACTGTGTGGTGCTTGTACCTGAATGACTTACATACTGCTCTGTACTGTTGCTTGTGTACTGTACTGAAGTGCACTTACACGTTATGCTATTTACTGTGTGTGCTGTACTGAATGCACTTACAGTTACTGTATCACTCTGTGTGGCCGTACTGAATGCACTTACACTTACGCGGTCACCTGCGTGTGCTGTACCCTGAATGCACTTACCATTACTGCTATACTGTGTGCTGTACCTGAATGCACTTCCATTACTGCGTCACCCTGTCGTGTGCTGTACCTGAATGCACTTACACTTATGCTATCATGTGTGTGTGCTGTACCTGACAGTACTTACCACCTTACTGTATCACTGTGTGTGCTGTACCTGATGCACTTACATTACTGCTATCACTGTGTGGTGTGTACCTGAATGCATTACACTTACTGCTATCACTGTGTGGTGACCTGTACCTGAATGCACTTACACGTTACTGCTAATCACCGCACTGTGGTGCTGTACCTGAATGCACTTACACTATGCTATCATGTGTGTGCTGACCTTGAATGCATTACACTTACTGCGTATCCTGTGTGTGTGGTACTGAATGCACCTTACACTATGCTATCACTGTGTGTGTGTACCCTGAATGTACTTACACTTCTTGCTATCAACTGTGGTGGTGCTGTCCTGAATGCACTACACTTACTGCTATTACGTGTGTGGTGCTGTACCTGAATGCACTGATACACTTACTGCTATTACTGTGTGTGCTGTACCTGATGCAACTTACACTTACTGCTATCACTCTGTGTGCTTTGAACCTGAATGCACTTACACTTACTGCTATCACTGTGTGTGTGCTGTACCTGAATGCACTTACACTTACTGCTATCACTGTGTGTGTGCTGTACCTGAATGCACTTACACTTACTGCTATCGCTGTGTGTGCTGTACCTGAGCACTTACACTTACTGCTATCACTGTGTGTGTTGTACCTGAATGTACTTACACTTACTGCTATCACTGTGTGGTGTGTCTGAATGAACAATTACTGCTAGTATGTGTGTGTGCTGTACCTGAATGCCTTACACTTACTGTATTACGTGTGTTGCTGTACCTGAATGCACTCTACACTTACTGCTATCACTGTGTGTGCTGTACCTGAATGCACTTAAATTACTGCTATCAACTGTGTGTGCTGTACCTGAATGTCACTTACACTTACTGCTATTCAATGTGTGTGATGTAAGAATGCACTTACAATTATGCTATCACGTGGTGTGCTGTACTGAAGCACTTACACTTACGGCTCACTGTGTGTGCTTGTCATGATAGCATTACACTACTGATATCATGTGTGAGTGCTGTACCTGGAAATGTACTTACATTACTGCTATCACTGGTGTGTGAGATGTACCTGAATGTACTACACTTACTGATATCACTGTGTGTGTGCTTGTACTGGGAATGTACGTACTACTTACTGCTATCACTACTGCTTATGTGTGTGCTGCTTACACTGAACACTACACTCTAACTTATGCTATCACTGTGTCGTTGCTGTACCTGAATGCACTTAACTTATTGCTTCACTGTGTGTGGTTGACTGTACCTGAATGGTACTGTCTATCACGTTCTGTACTGATATTCCTATGCATGTGGCTGATGTTGCTGTAGCACGTAGTGTACCTGATGCACTTACACTTACTGCTATCACTGTGTTGCTGTAACCTGATGCACTTACACTTCGCTATCATCATAGCTGTGTGTGCTGTACCTGCATGCCCTACCTTATGCTATCACTGTGTGTGCGTCCTGAAGCACTTACACTTACTGCTATCACTGTGTGTGCTGTACCTGAATGCACTTACACTTACTGCTATCACTGTGTTGCTGGTACTGAATACACTTACACTTACTCTATCATGTGTGTGCTGTACCTGAAAATGTACTTTACCTTACTGCTATCACTGTGTGTCTGTACCTGATGCACTTACATACACTACTGCTATCACTGTGTGTGCTGTACCTGAATGCACTTAACACTTACTGCTATCACTGTGTGTGTCTGTACCTGAATGCACTTACACTTACTTGCTAATCACTGTGTGTGCTGTACCTGAATGCACTTACACTTACTGCTATCACACTGTGTGTGCTGTACCTGAATGCACTACACTTACTGCTATCACTGTGTGTGTGCTGTACCTGAATGCACTTACCACTTACTGCTATCACTGTGTGTGCTGTACCTGAATGTACTTACACTTACTGCATCACTGTGTGTGTGTGCTGTACCTTACCGAATGCACTTACACTTACTACGCTATCACTTGTGTGTGCTGTACCTGAATGCACTTACACTTAACTGCTATCACTGTGTGTGCTGTCACCTGAATGCACTTACACTTACTGCTATCACTGTGTGTGCTGTACCTGAATGCATCTTACACTTACTGCTATCACTGTGTGTGCTGTACCTGATGCACTTACACTTACTATTGCTATACGGTGTGTGTGCTGTACCTGAATGCACTTACACTTACTGCTATCACTGTGTGTGCTGTAACCTGAATTAACTTACACTTACTGCTATCGAACTGTTTGTGTGCTGTACTGAATGCACTTACACTTACTGCTATCACTGTGTGTGCTGTACCTGAATACTTACACTTACTGCTATCACTGTGTGTGGCTGTACCTGAATGCACTTACACTTACTGCTATCACTGTGTGTGCTGTACCTGAAGTGCACTTACACTTACTGCTATCACTGTGTGTGCTGTACCTGATGCACTTACACTTACTGCTATCACTGTGTGTTGCTGTACCTGAATGCACTTACACTTACTGCTATCACTGTGTGTGCTGTACCTGAATGCACTTACACTTACTGCTATCACTGTGTGTGTGCTGTACCTGAATGCACTTACACTTACTGCTATCACTGTGTGTGCTGTACCTGAATGCACTTACACTTACTGCTATCACTGTGTGTGCTGTACCTGAATGCACTTACACTTACTGCTATCACTGTGTGTGTGCTGTACCTGAATGCACTTACACTTACTGCTATCACTGTGTGTGCTGTACCTGAAATGCTCTTACACTTACTTACTTGCTATCACTGGTGTGTGCTGTACCTGAATGCACTTACACTTACTGCTATCACTGTGTGTGCTGTACCTAGATGCACTTACACTTACTGCTATCACTGTGTGTCTGTACCTGAATGCTACTTTCACTTTACTGCTATCACTGTGTGTGCTGTACCTGAATGCACTTACACTTACTGCTATCACTGTGTGTGCTGTACCTGAATGCACTTTACACCTTCTGCTATCACACTGGTGTGTGCTTAACCTGAATGCACTTACACTTACTACTGCTATCACTGTGTGTGCTGTACCTGAATGCACTTACACTTACTGCTATCACTGTGTGTTGTGTGCTGTACCTAGAATGCCTTACACTTACTGCTATCACTGTGTGTGCTGTACCTGAAATGCACTTACACTTACTGCTATCAACTGTGTGTGCTGTAACCTGAATGCACTTACACTTACTGCTATCATTCTGTGTGCTGTACCTGAATGCACTTACACTTACTGCTATCACTTTGTGTGTGCTGTACCTGAATGCACTTACACTTACTACTGCTCATCACTGTGTGTGTGTGCCATTGCTACCTGAATGCACTTACACTTACTGCTATCACTGTGTGTTGCTTACCTGAATATGTCACTACACTTACGCTATCACGTGTGTGTGTACCTAATGCACTTACACTTACTGCTATCACTGTGTTGTGCTGTCCTGAATGCACTACACTTACTGCTATCACTGTGTGTCTGTCCTGAATGCACTTACCCTTACGTGCTATCACACTGTGTGTGTTGTACCTGAATGCCTTACACTTACTGCTATCACTGTGTGTGTGCTGTACCTATGCACTTACACTTACTCTCTGCTATCACTGTTGTGTGTGCTGTACCTGAATGCACTTACAACTACTGTCGGTCCCACTGCTGTTGCTGTACCTGAATGCACTTACACTTACTGCTATCACTGTGTGTGTGCTGTACCTGAATGCACTTACACTTACTGCTATCACTGTGGTGTGTGCTGTCCTGAATGCACTTACACTTATCTACGCTTCTAATACGCACTGCTTTACTGCCTATCGTTTTTATCATTGTGTGCTGTCCCTGAATGTACTTACACTTACTGCTATCACTGTGTGTGCTGTACCTGAATGCACTTACACTTACTGCTATCACTGTGTGTGTGCTGTACCCTGATGCACTTACACATTACTGCCTATCACTCGTTGGCTGTACCTGAATGCACTTACACTTACTACTGCGGTGACCCTGCGTGTGCAGTACCTGATGCACTTACACGTACTGCTATCACTGTGTGTGGCTGTACCTGAATGCACTTACACTTACTGTCTATTACTTGTGTGTGCTGTACTAAATGCACTTACACTTACTGCTATCACTGTTGTGTGCTGTACCTAATGCACTTACACTTGCTGCTATCACTGTGTGTGCTGTACCTGAATGCACTTACACTTACTGCTATAACTCTGTTGCTGTCCGAATCACTTCACTACTGTACACTCTGTGCTGTACCTGAATGCACTTACACTTACTATGCTATCCACTGGGTGTGTTGTACCTGAATGCACTTACACTTAAACTGCTATCACTGTGTGTGCTGTACCCTGAATGCACTTACACTTACTGCTATCACTGTGTGTTTGCTGTACCTGAATGCACTGTACACTTACTGCGTCACCCTGCGTGTGCTGTACCTGAATGCACTTACACTTACTGCGTGGTGTGGGTTGATGATACTGAACTGTTGCTTTGGGCGTGTGGTTTGGGGTCTCTGAATGCACTTACACTTACTGCTATCACTGTGGTGGGGTGTGGCTGTACCTGAATGCACTTAGCACTTACTGCTATCCACCCTTGTGGGTGTGCTGACCTGAAGCACTTACACTTACTGCTATCACGTGTGTCTGTACCACTGAAGTACTTACACTTACTGTTTGTTGGTGTTGTTGTGTAGTGTGGGTGGAGCTTCACGGTGTGTGCTGTACCTGAATGCACTTACACTTTACTGCTATCACTTGTGTGTGTGTGTACTACCCTGAATTCACTTACACTTACTGCTACACTGTGTGGGTGTGTGGATGCCCTGTGACTATGCTTTCCGTGTGGGTTGTAGCTGATGACTAGAGCTGAGTGCTACACGGTTGGGTGCTGTACCGACACTTACACTTCTTTATTCTTGGGGGTGCTATCTGATGTTCTGGCGTAGTGTGGCGGGTGATGATGAACTCTGCTATCAGCTGCTGTGTGCTGTACTGGGAATGCTTAGGGTACTGCGGCACCTGTTTGCGATGAATGATTCCGCGATCATGTAGATGTACTAATGTACTTACACTGTACGATGCGGTGTGCACGCTGGTTGTGGCTGGTTCCTTATGCATTTGGACTTGCGTCGGAACTGGGGTTGAGTGACTGCGTGACCGGGCTCCAATGTCACGTTGGGAGATCTGTACGGGGCTATCCTGTGGTGTGTGTACCGAGAGTGGTCTACTTACACTTGCTATCACTGGTCTTAATCACTGGCACTATGTTTGTGTTGTGTACCTGAATGCCACTTACACTTACTGCTATCAAACTTGTGTGTGTGACTGATCACTTAATCACTTGTAACGGTGCTACCTCCACTTACTTATGCTATCACTCTGTCTACAAGATTCCATGCGTCACCGTCGTACCTGAATGCACTTACACTTACTGCTACACTCGTGTGCTGTTGAAACCTGAATGCACTTACACTTACTGCTCACCGCTGGGTGTGCTGTACCTGAATGCACTTACACTTACCTATCACTGTGTGGTGCTGTAACCGTAATGTACTTACACCTTACTATGTCTAAATACACTCGTGTGTTGCTGTACCTAATCACTTACACTTACTGCTATCTGTGTGGTGTCGTGCTGTACCTGAATCACTGTACACTTACTGCTATTATGTGTGATGCTGTACCTGAATGCACTTACACTTACGCTAAATCAGATCTCTGTGTTCTGACTGAATGCACTTACACTTTACTGCTATCACTGTGGAGGTGCTGATACCCTGAACTCTATAGTGCTTACTACACTTACTGCTATCACTGTGTGTGTGCTAACCATCCAATGCACTTATCACTACTGCTCACTGGTGTGCTGTACCTGATGTCACTGTACACTCTGCGGCTAGCACTGTGTGTGTGTACTATGTACCTCGACTATCACTGTGTGCTTAAGCATTACACTGCTATTACTGTGTGTGTGCTGTACCTGAATGCCTTACACTTACTGCTATTACTGTGTGTGCTGTACCTGAATGCACTTACAACTTACTCTGCATCACTGTAGTGTGCTGTAAAACCTGATGCCACTTACACTTAGCACTGCTATCACTGTGTTGTGCTGTACCTGAATTGTAGCTTACACTTACGCTTCACTGTGTGTGTCTGTCCTGAATGCACTTACACTTACTGCTTATCGACTGTGTGTTGCTGCGAAGCCTAACTTACTGCTATCACATGGTCTACTATCACACACTTACTGCTATCACTGTGTTGTGCGTCACCTGAATTACAATAATACACTTACATACTGCTATCACAATGTGTGTGCTGTAACATCTGGGTGACACATGTACCCTTTACCACTTACTGCTATCGCCTGTGTGTTCTGGCTGAATACCTGTGAATGACTTACACAAGTTACTTACGCGTACTAAACTGTGTGTGGCTTGTACCTGAAGTGCACTTAACACTTACTGCTTGCAAGCATGTGTCAACATGTCTGCTGTACTAAGTGACACTTACACTTTACGCTGCTAGTCAACCTGGTGTGGTGCTGTACTTTGCTTACCTTCTGTACACTGTGTTCTTACTGATCACACACTTACGGCTATCAAACCTAGGTGTGTGCATGTACCTGAAGGCCTTACAGGCTCGCTTGCTATCACAGTAGTGGCTGTTCCTGTGGCTGATGCTGTCCTTTGTAGCCCTGTGATGGTGCTGTAACGCTGAATCCTGTGAGAGCACTGTCAGGTGGGCGTACCTGAATGGAACCTTACATAAGTGCTATAGCGTGAAAAATGTGTGTAACCTGAAGCAACTTACTACCTAGACTGGCTGATCAATCCTGTGTGGGGCTGTCCCTGAAATGACTACACTTAGCTCGCTATCACGGTGGGCGTACCTGAAGTATGCACTTACTATCTACTGCTAAACTGTGGGGTGTGCTGTACCTGAATGTACTTACACTTACTGCTATCCTGTGTGTGTGCTGTACCTGAATGCACTACACTCTAACTTACTGCTATCACTGTGTGTTGCTGTACCTGAATGCACTTACACTATGCTTCACGGGTGGCGTGTACGAATGCTCACTACTGCTATACTGGGCACGTCTTACACTTACTGTCTATCACTGTGTGTGTCTGATGTACCTATAGATCACTTTCTGACCCTCACTACACTGACTGTAAATCCTGTTGTGTGCTGTACCTGAATTGCACTTCACTGTACCTGCTCACTAGTGTAGTGTGTGTCTTGACACTAATGCACACTTGATTACGAAATACTACTGCTATCACTGTGTGTGCTGACCTGAATGCATTACACTTATGCTATCCATCTGTGTGTGCGTACCTGATGCAACTACACTTACTGCTATCACTGTGTGGTGCGAACCTGAATCGTACTTACATTACTGCCTATCAGCTGTTTGTGTGTGGCTGTACCTGAATGCACTTACACTTATGCTACACTGTGTGTGCTGTACCTTCAATGCCTACACTTACGCTGCATCACTGTTTTGTGCTGTCCTTAGGATACTATACACTTACTGCTATCACTGGATCACTGTGTGTGCTGTACCTGAATGTACTTACACTTACTGCTATCACTGTGTGTGTGCTGTACCTGAATGTACTTACAATTACTGCTATTACCTCTGAGAGGTAATTTACTAAACTCCTGGCTGCAAAATTGGAATAAAACTAGGAACATTTCATATTATTTACTGCGGGGTGGGGTGAGCAATAAAACCTAAACAGAAAAATTATTCATAACACGGAATGAAGTTCGGGAAAAACTACATTTGAAACACCATCAATTTGTGAATTTTGTCATCAAATTGTCCTGGTATTCTAAAACTTCAGTTAACAACAATAAAACCGGTAATGTCTGGCCAATTTACCACTATAGTGCGGTTTTATAGGCGTTTCCACTGAGGAGGCACCGTCAACGATGTTACCCAGAAACCCTTGCTGTTGTCTGTCACAACGATAAAGCGCTGTCTTGAAGTCAAACACAAATGTAAATACTGAATGTGACGGTTGGTGCAGCAGGACCCAGCATAATACATGTTTAACCCGCTCGTTGCTTCTACCAGTCAAGATGGCAACTCAGTGTACAAGGGTCAGAGCGGCCATCTTGGGCTGGAAAACGCCTGACAGCCTTGTCAATAAGTTAAGCTCTGTCAGCTATCTTTATATCTTATTATATTATGCATCTGTGTACTTCTATGTGTTTCTTTGTGACTCATTGTGTGTTTGGGCCACTATCAATGGCCGAATGAGTCTCGTCCTAGCCTTTGTGTGGGGCCTGGTGCAGTGCTTGGGGACAGTGGTGAGGTGGGGCAAGGTTAAAGCCCCTGTGCATTTACTAAGTGGAGCCATTGTTCTCTCCCGGCAGGAAGGTGCCTACCCCTAAGGCCCCACTGCAGGCACCTGCACGCCCGCCTTGCGTCCTGGCGGCGCGTGCACGGCACTTCGCCAAGATCTGCGGTCTGTAGGGAGATTTTTTACAGTAAAACGATTGTGAACTGAGCAACGGTAATCCCTGGTGCTGAGATAGTCTGGACGGACGGAACGAGGAGGCCTTCACGGTAAACTTGCTGCGGCAGCACCCAGTACCTAGCGAGCTAGTAACCCCCGTAACCCATTGTCGGGGTAAATTTTTGCCGTGTTTGCGCACTGTGTGGTTCCATGTTGGCGCTGACCAGAATAACCCTTTGTTTATTTAACCATCTCGTTCTGCCTGATGTTTGCGTTTCCTGTGTAAAGTGTCCTGGAACAGGATTCTCTATTTCTGTTCTCCCTGTTCCCCACCCCCCCTCTCCTTTTTTTTTTTTTGCAGCTCTGCCTGATAGCCTTTATTTGGATGTAGCTTTCCCTGCAGCTATCACTCCTAGTGCAGGGTGGAATGGATACATTTAGTTACTTCCCTATTCTCCAGCCTGCTAGAAGTTGGTTGCCATGACAACCCCTTTAATTCCCCTTTAATTCCCCTGGCTAAATGGACTTTTCCATACTCCCCTGTCTGTTTTCACAGGTAGCTTAGTCCTGTCCCTATTCCTGTGTGACAAACATTACACACTTCCTTTTCTTACCCAAGCAGACTGAGTGAGTGCTACCATTCTTACCTACTCCCTTGCAAAGCAATGCGTGTGACCGTCCCTTGATACAGAAGCACTTCACACAGAGAAGCCCTCTCTACCCATATTACACCCACAAGAACCCTTTCATTTCTGTAACTCCCTCAATAAAGCTAAGAAAAGACAAAAGGACTTTGTTGTGCTTTCAAAGGGGGATGAGTTCAGCTATCCGGCCGTACTTATATCTACAGTAGCATATACCCTGTGGCTGCAGAATAGAAAGCCTGGCCTAACGTAACACTGAATATCGCTTCTACTCTCACATTATTGCGACTTGAAACGAAATAACTTTAATATAACATCACAAACTGCAAAACACTTCCACGTAACAATCTCATTCGCCACAAACTGTCCAAAGGTTGGGTGGGGAAAAATAAAACAACACAAAACTCATTCTCCAGATGGCCGTGATGTGCGAACAATCGCACGCCACAACCGCACGCCTCTGTCGCTGTGAATAACTATCT
The DNA here is from genome assembly GCA_036426205.1 of Ascaphus truei. Taxonomy (NCBI): domain Eukaryota; kingdom Metazoa; phylum Chordata; class Amphibia; order Anura; family Ascaphidae; genus Ascaphus; species Ascaphus truei. The sequence goes on along the minus strand of WSYH01004767.1, from coordinate 7,241 downwards.
CTGCCACCGGCGTGTCGAAGTTAATATACAGGTTGTTGTTGTTACCGTGGTTACCCATTTTGTTTTCGTTTCAAATATTTTATTTCATTGAAACGGTTCAATGTTATACAAGTGGCAGCATAATACATGTAATCGGGCGATCAAAACCCGTCTTTGTTGTTTTTTGTTTCATCTTCATTTTTTAATATTGGATTGAAGCAGGGGGGATCTCCAGATCCGCACCTTGTTAATTTCAGCTCCGGAGACCCCCTGCTTCCAGAAAGCTATGCTAAAGGGTATCTTCAAAGCCGACTAATACAGTGTTAAGTGCTTTCTGTAGTAACGGCCCTTGCGTTCGCTATACCTGCCCATTAGTGCTAATTATATGGAAAGGAGGTGTTCCCTCTAACCCCAGAACTCTGCGCTCGTTATTACAGAGATTTAAGGGTGCATTGGTAACAGAGAATATGTCCTAAAGGTGGCGACAGCTCCCTCCAGACACTGAAATATAGGTTGGGAGAGGGGGAGCCCTATTTTGCTCTAGTCCCAAAGCTATATATATATCCCCCAAACCCCACCTTAATACAACACGTGGAAACCCCTATTTCACGGTCTGGAGGGAGCGAACGTTACCTTTGGGTAAGTCAGACTTAGCGCCAGTCATGTTATTTGAATCTGATGCGAGGCAGCGCTAACTTAACATGGCGCTACGCCGGTGTTAATGAGATCCCTAAGGGCTGTTTTTGCATTTAATTAGCTTAGTGGATTCACGGTAACCTCCGGGAACGTAACGTCCATTAATGATTTTGATAAACAGTATGTTATGAGCCCTGAGTTAGCAGAGCTTTGTGGATCTGGGCCAACCAGAGCAAAGTCTCCATCTTTGCTGACAACGTTAAATTATGTAAGGCGGGGGTGAGCAAACTTTTAATGCCGAGCCCCCCTTTTTATCCATGAAATTTCTCGGGCCCCCCCTGCCTGATGTAATCAAAATCACATGAAAAAAAAACCTTTATTAAACGGTATACAATGTAAATACAAATATGTCTAAGGCCGCGCATATAGTGCCCGCGACGTCACCCGTCGCCGCTAGCGAAAGTTGTATTTCGCTTTGCGGCGGCGTGGGCGACCAGGCCATTGATTGGTTCAGGGGCTGTCACATGAGGCGACAGCCTCTAAAAAATCAAATATTGCCCGCTTCAAAAAATCGCGTCACTACGTCACGCTTACTATAAGCGCACGAGGCGGCGGTGAAATGCATTTGTTTTCGGGCGACGTCGCGTCGCCGGCACTATAAGCGCAGCCTAAATACTTACATACTTCAACAGCTCGCTCTTGCAAAATTACGCTGCGTCCACGCTGCCGCTGAGAGCGGTGACATCACCAACTCTCCAAGCATGAGCACAGGGTGTCCTGCATAATTTTGCAAGCACGAGCGGGGAAGTGTTTACACTTTTTTTTATTATTATTTCTGTACATTCATAGTGTGATTGATATAGTGGCAGCCGACCCTCTCCCTCGCAGAGGATCGCAGCGCAGCAGGTTGCCAGCGGAGGAGAGCAGGACAACAGCGCTATTGTAGGGCAGACACCGGAGCGAGGGGCATTTGACATCACAGCGCTGGGGCGTGCTCCTCCCCCGTACCTCCGAATCACGTGGCCCTACCTGCACTATTCTGTTTGGAAGCCCACGCGCGCACATCTTTTTCGCCTGCGCAACCAGGTTTTGCTGCACGCGCCCCGCCTAAATAATCTTGCGCCCGGGGCGTCCCCCCCTCAGCTTGTGCAACGCTGCATTCAATCACAACACCCACACACACACAATCACAACACACACAACCAACAAACACACTCAATCACAACACACACACACACAGACAACCAACAGGCACAGCACACACACACACACACACCATTCAACATCACACCAATCAGCAACACACTCACATCACTCACACTACACACCCGTCACAACCAACACTCCACATCATCAGCCACCAACACACACCATTATCTCCAGCAACACCCAACACACACACTCAAGCACAACACCCCACCCACTACAGACAACCACAGCACCCCCCACCCACCATACCCCCACCCCACCCTTCCTTTTCCATATATCCATACACCCCCCCCCCCCTCTCCCCACCCTCCACCCCCCTCTCTCTCTCTCTCCACCCCCCCACCCCCCCAGCCCCCCCCCCCCCCCCCCCCCATCTCCACCCCCCCCCCCCCCCTCTCCCTGCTTCTCCCCCCGAAAGCCCCCCTCTCTCTCGTCGCCCCTATTGTCCTTCCTACCTTCCCTTTCCTAGTGTTCCGTTTCCTCTTTCCTTCCGCGTATCTTCGTCGCTCCGTGCCCCATTTGTACGATTTTCACATGTCGAAATAGGGGTGCGTCTTAAAATCGATGTATTACAAAATTTGAATTTAAAAAAAAAAAAGTGTCCACAGTACTAACTCCCTTTTTTCACTTACCATGTTTCAGGATAGGTCCCATGTCAGTGGGGATGAAGCGAGCGGCGCAGCAGGAGAGGTCCCACGTCTGCAGATGGTTGAAGATGGACAGTGGGCGGAAGTGCGGCGGGAGTGCAGCTGGAATGCAGCGGCAGGACAGGTCCCAAGTCTGCATGTTAATGAAGATAAGAAGACAGCGGGTGGGCGGAGGGCGAGAAAATCATATAAGCAGAGGCTGAGCAGAGCGGCATAGGGGAACGGCTTGGGAGGTGCACACTGTAACCCGGAAGTTGACGCGGGTGTCTGACTTCCGGCTACAGTGTGCACCTTCCAAGCCGTTCCCTATGCCGCTCTGCTCACTCTCCTGCTATATGATCTCCTGCGCCTCCGCCCACCCGCTTCTTCTTATCTTCATTAACATGCAGACTTGGGACCTGTCCTGCTGCCGCCGCTCGCTTCATCCTCCGCTGACATGGGACCTATCCTGAAACATGGTAAGTGAAAAAGTAATTTTCCTCGATTGTAAGGGCCAAATCAATGGTGCGTCTTACAATCGATGGCGTCTTACAATCGAGGAAATACGATATATATATATGTACACACACATATACACACACATATACACACACACACACACACACACTACCTGGGGGAGGGAGTAACTAAGCCTGCTCAGGTCCCCCCATGTGCTGCTGAAACCGGGCGTGTAACAGACAGGAGGAGGAGGGCTTGTCTGTGTGCAGGGAAGGCCCCGCAGCAAGGCCCCGCCCCCTCTGACACAGACAGAGCAGGGAAGCAGCCTCGAGCTTCTGGCCCCGCCCCCTTTGCAGGCAGACAGAGCAGGGAACTGGAAGGAGCCTCAGCACGGAGCTTCTGGCCGCCCGTGCACAGCTCTGCCCGCCCCCAGGTTTCCCCGCATGCAGCCTGCGCCCCCCCTACATAATCTTACGCCCCCTTGGTTGCGCACCTCTGATGTAAGGTAGTAAAATCAGAGCTGCGTGGAATTTCTCTGCAAAATGACTTGGAGAGACTGGAAACGTGGGCAGGTAAATGGCAGATAAGGTTTAATACAGATAAATGTAAGGTTATGCTTTTTGGGAAGCAAGAATAATCATGCTACTGTACTTACAAACTAAATGGGACATATGTGGGTCAATCCTTGATGGAGAAGGATTTGGGAGTGCTTGTAGACAGTAGTCTTAGCAATGGTGCTCAATGTCAGGCAGTAGCTGCAAAGGCTAATAGGATATTATTATGTATAAACCGGGGTATGGGTGGAATGGAAGACAGCATACAGTAATGTGTCACTGTATAAATCCTTAGACCACACCTTGAATATAGGGTACAGGTTTGGATGCCGCTCCACAAACAAAGACATTATGGAACTGATAAAAGTGCAAAGAGCCCCCAAATTATTAAAGGGGGTGGAAAGGTTATCCTATAACTAGATTTGTTAACATTAGAAAAGAGGGGTCTGAGAGGGGGTACGGTAACTATATACAAATATATTCAAAGTCAATACAATTACTTTTCCAATTAACTTTTCATCCCACGGGCAGTACAAAGGACTCTGTGCCATCCCTTAAGGTTGGATGAAAGGAGATTTCACCAGCAACAAAGGAAAGGGTTCTTTACAGTTACAAATTGGAATTAACTACAGATGGAGATTGTGATCACAGATACTGTACAATAGATAGACATATTTAGACGTATTTTTAGAAATGTATACAGGGATATTAATTAGAAAGGAAAGGTATACAGGGTATACAAATAAGTAAACATGGGAAGGATGTTGGTCCTGTGAGTAATCTGATTGCCAATATTGGAGTCAGGAAGGAATTTATTTTCCCTTATGAAACATTATTGGATGATGTTTCATTGTGTTTTTTTTTTTGCTTGTCTGCTTCTGGATCAAATTAAGTACAAATACACATGTAGTGTGAGTATCTAATGCAACTAAATGTAACATCGGTTGAATTCGATGGAAATAATGAGGTCTGTATACTAAAGTATCACAGCTGCAAAAGTAGGGCAAATCCATATCCAAACCTATATTCATCGAAGGAATACCAGTGAAAGCAGTGGGGGCGTTTCCATTGGTAAATCTGGTGCTGTTCTTTTGCACAGACTTTGAACGCTAAGGTAATGAAGGGATTATACCAGAGTACCTGGTTTATTGGGTGAAGGGGGTAGTTGCCCCAGGTTGGGTGGTTAGACCTACCCGGAAGGTTGCGGTAGGCGTTAACCCCTTCATTACCTTAGTGGCAGTAAGGACATCGGTATGTGTCAAATTCTCCCAACTGTTAAAACCGGGCAGAAGTAGAACAAAAAGACTGCACATTTATCAGAGCAAAAGACACCAGTGACTTCAATGGGATTAATTTTCATTGTGTACATCTACTGCGGTGCTTTGCTCTGCTGTTGCAGCTGGTAGATTTCAATACATATCCCCCATAAACGTCATTGAGTCTCGACTGCAGAAGTCAGTATGATCCCTTCAAAATGGTCCGAAAACCTTAAATCTCATTGATTGGGGTCCTTGAAGGTCTGGGGGTAAGCTAGGACATATGCTATGTGTAAGCATAGCTCTCTGAGCCTGTTACTGACTGCTCAGTGACGGATGAAGACAGCAACAACAACAAAAACCCGAAGCCTGAAGGATGAGAAAGAGTCTCTTGGCCGTATCAACACATCGTCGAGTCCTTCCAGGGGAATTGGTAGGTCCCTGGCCCCCAACAGCTTGTCCATTTGCAGGTAGCTAAGACACATCGTACATAGAGGCCAAGAGAGATTGGTTTACCTTTGATCTGTGACACAATCTGGAGATTGTTAGTGGAAGGGGGTGGTAAAACTGTGGAAATTTGCACTTGAAAAGAGGTCTGGACCCCATCTGGGTAGGATGGAGGGGGGGGGAAGAGGAATCCCTTGCGCTTAACTCAACAGGAATTGCAAATATATGCAAACATATTGCCAATTACTGCTCAAGTAATGTCTTCCACCTGCGGGTCCTCTAATGTCTTATGTACATGTATCTTCCAGAATGGGACGGCTCCTTGCTAGCTCTGAATTGGGAAGTAACTCTTAATTAGTACGTGTGTTACTTTATTCCTACATGTAGGGGGTAACACGTTCCCGAAACAATGGAATGCGCCCCTCATTGATTTTAATGAGTCAACTGGGGGGCTATTTGAATCAGAGTTGTTTACTAAAGTCTCCCACCTGCAAAATGGGGGGAAACCCCAGGGGGGGGGGATTGGATGGGGGGCATACAGCCCCAGATTTGCCAAAAGAAAAACTTCAATTGCTTTCAATAGGATTGATTTTCATTGATGAATCTGATGCTGTTTTTTTTTTTTGCCCCAGTTTTGCACCTCGGAAAACTTGGTAAATAAACCCCCTTGCAGGAAGGCATAAGTAAAAACAACGGGGTTTATTTGTCCACGTTTGCCAAACTGGAGCAACAAAAAAAAAACAGCATCAGATTTAGAAGAATAAAACCCCATCGCTTTCAGTAGGCATCTCTTCTTGAGTAAGTCTGGTGCTGTTTTTTTGGCATTCACTTGCCCTAATATGCAGCGAAGCACCTCTGGTGTGTGTGGGTGTGAACACGCATGTCAGCGCATGTCGGCGCAAAGCGTGTCCTTTTAAATTTCAATTTCTTGGCTTCTATGCTCCATGTGCTTGTGATTTGTGGGAAGAAACAAACAAGACAAGAAACCCACGAGGGGTTAATTTACTAGCTTCTCCAAACTGGGGCAAACCAGCGCAAACCCACTGCACCAATCCCTTTCAAAGGGATTCCTTTACCGTGATAAATCTGGTGCTGTTTTTTCCAGCTGGTTTTACCCCCGTTTTGCAGTCTGGTGACTTTATTAAGCAGACCCCGTTATCTCTCACGAGTCTCACACCCGTGAGATTGAGTCCAAATCAGTACGTATATTGACCCTATAGGAGCCTATGTAATACCATATATTTGTTAAATGTTTGTGCTAAAAAGTAATACAAACCTTCATACAAAGTGCGCAGTGTGTGCAGTGTGACGGTCGCTGTGTGACTTCTTACGTGTGACGCATTGTGTTGTTTAAATGTATTTTTGACGCTTCGCTCATGGGGAACCCCTGATTGGTACAATGATGCCGTGTTTTCCATTTATTACCAATATTAATCAATATTAATATTTCCGTGTAATACTATTTATAACAGCCGTGCTGTGAAAATCATACATGTTCGTTACCTATACAATGACACATCCGCCGGCGTCACACACATTTTTGTTGTTGATGCAGAAAAACGCCATTCTGCGCTCGCACCGTCTTGTTAGCGTTTACGCCAAGCTGGACGTCTACTTTCATGCACTTTTAATGGCGTGCAGAAACATACATTTTTAGCACTTATTATTTATGTCTGAACGCCTAACGCGGAACATTTCTCTGCGCCAGAACAAATGAAACATTTTTATTTTTTTTAATGTTTGCACAGAGAGAAAGTTGTGTTTATTATGCAGGCCGCCGGGGCGCACAGACACGCAATTGAAATTTAGTTTGATAAGCGCCAAGCTGTGCTAAATAACACTGAGTACAAAGTTCCCATGAGCGGTGACAGATTTGCTTCTCGGACCAGTCCTGTTTGCAAAAGGACTATAGAAAAGCAGAAATAGGCCAGGAAAAGTGTACACAGCACAAAAGCTGCCTAGAGCACCATTACCGGGGGGGCCAGGGTCCCCTCTTACCTCCTTCTTTGCTCCCTAGTCTCTCTCCTCCCCCCCCCCCCCCGCCTTCGGGAGATGGGGGTGACACGGTCAGGGGG
>WSYH01004766.1:0-50022 GCA_036426205.1 Ascaphus truei | reverse complement strand
GGCTGGGGACTAAATTTTGGGTACCTTGCGCCAGGGGAAACATGCAAACGCACACACAAATAAACAGCAAACTCATTTAATGATCATAACTACATGCCCCCACACAGTCAGAACTACTGACCAGCAGGGAGCGCAAAAGAAGAAAAAACAGAACAATATATGGGACACAATAGTAATGCCGAGGATCTGGCTTCCTCACCTTAGCCCCCGGGCAATTCTGCACAGTCACGAGTATTACGTGTGGTAATCCTCTCTCATTATAGTAATACATTGGGCGTATATACACTGCCCCTATCTTCAGATTCGCATCAGTAGAGCTTCTCTGCTCGCATCTTGTTAGCAATTTATGGCTCCCCTATCTAAAGATTATAGTTACTGAATATCAGTTCTTGGAGCCATCTCCCCTATTTCTCCTCTATCTTGTCATAGAGGGTCAGGGACATAGGGGTATCAAGCCCATGGAATCCTGTAATTGGCCAAGGATAGCCGATCAGCTCTGCAAGACATAGTTAACGGGTTCGACAGCCGTGCCGGGCAACACCTGATGGGGACTCATGTGTCTCACAACCGGATCATCGAACCTGCGGACCCAGAAAATTAGGACTGCTGGTACACGTCCATCGTACCCTAGAGACTAAGGTAGGATTCATCAGCAAAATCTCACGGCAGCCCCACCAGGAATCAAACCCACCCTCCATCTCTAAAATAAGCGGGTGCGGTCAAGCCACGAGGCATACCCTAGTAAAAGGGGGCCCACAATAGTTACTTCAGTTACGCGGAGCTAGAATCTGGATGTCCTATAGGGACTGCTCATCAGGCCCACCAGAAAGACATCCAGATGGACCTCAGATCTGGATTAATCCTTAAGGTGAGAGAGGTATTCTAACAGTACTATCATCCGCTAGGACAACACTGAACCCGACACTGTCGGGAATGCTCCATATCCATCCGACCCATCCATACCGAATGTACAAAGTCAAGGAGCCCGTGTGATCCATAAAAGGACCCCGTGACTCCCAGGGACAACCCTAAACTGGAACTAGATCCAAAATGGATAGGGACGGGGTTACAAGGCTTTAACTAGGGCCCTTAGGAATAACCTTGGGTGTGGACGGGTTGGGGCGGGGACCGATCAGAGTAGGCCGGACAGGGTTTCGACAGCTCCCCCGCGGTACCTGCCTAGCATTCGCCACAAAGTCCATCTTTTGTCTTCAACATTGGACTCGGGATTTCCGTTTCAACACGCCCAGTCCCTTGGTGGATAATAGGGGATCGCTTCCGCTGCTCGATCGCAGAGGCGGCACCATCTCCATGGGGCCATCACTGAGCCTCCCGGCAAAAATCGCAAACGCAAGTGCTGCGAAGCATCTTGCGGTGTATTCCCAAGCGGAATCTCTTAATCCACAAAGGATATCCTCCAACGTCTTCTGACACGCGATCCAGTATGGCTTTGACTCGTCCTTTGGATCTCCCCTCCTTGGGCCTTGCGGAACACGGTCTTTGTCCCCGTGAGGGTAGGTGGAGATCTGCCTCCGTCGATCCAATAGTCACCAAGGCAGGGGGACTCCGGCGGATCGGATGGTGCGGACGGGAGACATCGCATTCCGCGGTCTCACACCACGATGATTTCATCCATCCATGGCGTACCAATGGTATGACAGTCCCGACTGATGAATGTACTACTCGCAGCCTTGCAATCCTGAATCCGAAGGATTCCAGTTGCAGTTCGGCGAGGCATCATCCCAGTAGGAGACCGGCGCGATGGGTCCTCGGTGACAACTATCCGATGGTGAGTTTCTCTATCGGAAGCACCAATGTTGGCCTCCGGGGACTCGGCGGATGGCACTCTTGTTCCGAGAGCTCCCAGGCTGTTCTTCTATAGCCCACCGGTACATTTCCGCGTATCCCGTAGAGTTTACAGGTACGAGTGGTCATGGGCCATGACTGCAGTCCACGTGGAGGGCATCGGGCTCGATGCCCACGGCTCCGCCCGGCAGTCGGACTGCAGGCACAGCCACGCACAGTTCTTACACCCTCCACCGGATCACCAGGAGACTCTGGAGCGAAATAAGGGTGGTGGAAATCACAGGACTGGTTCAACTTATATCAAACAGCTTCAGCAATTTTATCAGCGGAGTAGGTACTGGCTCAGAGGTCGGTACGATCAAGGCTTTCGCAATGAAAGGCAGGGGACGATATAGTCACCCTCATCCCATGTCATCTTGGAATCGGGAGACCGCAAACCACTCCCCCGGTTTGAAAACTAGGGGATTTAGTAGACGTGTGGCTGACCAGCAAGGGGCGGAGTGCGTATAGTCAATGAGGGCGCGGCATCCGCTTTCGCCGCCCAATCCCCATCGGGGTGGAGTTTGCGTTGGCGCACAATCATGGACAAATCTAGCAGGACTGCCAAAAGTGAAAGACCTTTTGCAGCATGCCCAAGCGGTGTCCGGGAAGCGGAACCGCCATCTTGGTAAGCATTGTCTTGTCTATCACTGTCTTTCTCTCACTGAAGGCAAAAAACGTCGGGCGGCTGTTAATTGGGGTATAAACAAAGTCATTTTCCTCCCACTCGTAGGACTTCGTCATCACTATTCTCAGGGGATCTTACCGAGAACGAGCAGGAAAAACACGGCGCAGCCCACCGGCTTCACGCATTCCAAACAAGCCACAAAAGTCCTTCAGGTAGCCGTGTCTCTCGGACCGCCATTCGGACTTCTGCTCTGTGCTATCCTCCATTATGTGTTCTCTCCCGCCATCCTGGACTCTGCTCATACAGATCATCCATTTTGCAGTTCTCTATCTGTTTTCTGGTTGAAACACGATCTCTGTACGGGAGCTCCCCTCGCAGGGGAAGGGCAGCTACCAATTCGGACAATAAACAGCCTGTGCACCACTTGTGTACAAAATAGATCCCGACTGTGTTGCCACTACCCCAGGTAGGCTCACCCTTCCTGGGTTACCGAACCCACCGTAATCCAGTCTGTGACCTGGTAATGATCGGAAATGGAGACTAGAGTCTCGGGCTCTTCCAGGGCAGCACTTTGGGCGTCGACCTACTTTTGGCTAGCCTAGTGCGGACCATTCCAAGAATTCCGCTCTCAGTTACAGTAACCCTCAGGCGTCCCCGCTAGCGCTACTCAAGGGCGATAGAACAGCAATAGCCCGGCTCCAGACTCACTAACCCTAACGGATCCCAAGGGTCTTTGCGGCAGAATCGCCCTCCTGACAACCTTGGCTCCGTACACAAGCACAAAGGGCCAGCAGACAATTCTATTAAATGCCTACTGTGGTGCCTAGCAAAAAACATGTCCTTGACAGGGTATCCAGCAGAGCCTCCAATTGTAACGGGTGCTCATATGGCTGACCCACCCAATCTCATATTTGGCCCGTGTAGTTATAACCAGTCCCCCATTACAGGGTGTCATGGTGTGGTGGTGCACCTGAAGTAACAGGACTCTGGAGTCTAAGCTTGGTGTATATTAGGGATGTCAATCAGGAAGGTAGCTGAGGTAGGGGGTACGAGTCCAACTACATCATGGGCAGCGCATCCACATTCATAGGATCTGTGCTTCCGCAGGGAGGAGATGGTCCTGTGAGGAACTCCTTCTTGGGGCCCTCATGGTTAGTAAATACACTCACACAGTGGGGTTTTTTCTCAAGGACAGAGGTATTGGAAATACCTGGTATGTAGTGTAGAAGACTGCCCCATGAAGCGGCCAGATATAGCCGGCAAATATTGCGTGATGTCCCTTTGCCAGGTACGCCCTTCAATATGAGAGTGGGTCCCTTTTCTAGGGAGATCACACGGTTGCAGTGTCCCCGGACCCAGCGTGCGTAAAACACACGTAAGATCACTAGTGCCCGCTAGGTTACTGCATAGGGTACAAAAAAAGGGTTCTTCAGAACCGGGATAGTAAGGTTAATCTCTCCCTCGAACCACAACACTGAATGTCAGGTGTGCCCTTATAATCCAGGGGGCAGGCGCATCGTGAGGTCACTATCCAGACTCAGAGCATACAGCCATCCCTTCCGTAACAGGGCACCACACTGGGTTGTGAGGGAAAACCCCATAACACTGTGGGAGGCATGTGGTACCAGGAATTACGCTAACAGAGAAGAAAATGTATGCAGTCATATTATGATGGTACATAATAGCACCCAGGGGAACAGCACTTAGTGCACTATATACATTGAGGGGTCCCTAGCAGGTAATTAACTCCTGGTCAACCCTATGTCTGTTGCCGGCTGCTCCATACTAGGGGAGAGTAGTAGAATAAAGTGGCGTTCATCTATGTTGTTAACCCCTTATGAGGCGTTATCATGTTTCTGATTTAATGGACTGAATCTATGCAGCACAAGGAAATGTGTGGGGCTCTACCCTTTCATGAGTGTTTTTGCTTTTTTTTAACATTGCATATTTGAGCAATAGTGGGGAGTGTGGAGGGCACTTTGCCACCACTTTAGTTAAACACGCAATAACTTACAAAGGGGAGTAGTTAGACTTAATCCAACTTCGCTGAAAAGTTTTAATAGTTATTTCAAATATTCTGGGGATCAGATTATGGTTTAAAAAAAAGTTAGATTTACCTTCTTAAATATGTTAATGCCCTTTAGTAACACCTTGGGCTTGAGGAGAGACAGGAAAGAGAGATAATACTATAGGACAATGGAGAAGCATAGCATGACAGATGTACTTCCGTATCCCATTGACAGTTGTGGGTTTGTGACAATATACCGTTTGTAAAAACCTAAATAGTGGCATGTTTTGATTCTTATTATAGGATTGCATGTGGATTGTTCTACATAGTTATCTGCTCCAACTTGTTGCTGATTATTTTACTACCCTTGTTGTTGTTAAACAAAACACACAATGGCAGTGATAAAAGCGAGGCTAGCAACATCAAGTTTTATCGGCAACAGCTCTGACTTACCGGACGTTGTAGAAAAGAATTTGATATCACAGGGCACAGAGTTCATAATTGTCTCTTAAAGAACATGTAGCACAAAAAATAGAATTAAATATAACTTATGTATGTATGTCTTGAGCATTTAAATCGATTTGAGAATCTGTTTTTAGCTAAGCAGCTAAGCATTGTTATACAAAATTTTAATGTGGCAAATGTGAACAAGTACATTGATGCTGTGGCATGAAATATAATTTAATTCTGCAAACATCAACGAATTAGACCACAGTATTTCTGGTCAAGCTGGAAAGCATTTAAACAGTACTTAATTGCTATGCATTTGCCAGAAAAGACAGTGCAGTGTGCATTTCAGATCTAGAAAATATCATTAGATAGTTTTGTTTCTGCGCGGAAAACAGAAAGTTTCAGCCTGGTTTAGAGCAATTGTTAAAGGAAGCTGTCTGAACCCATTGGTTTTTATCTTGGTCCATCAGTTTGATTCCTTTCATTCCCACAGCGGTTATCCAGTTACTTTCATTCGTTTTTTTGTTTTCCATGCTGATTGGACAAAATGGTTGGTGCCCAAACATGGATTTATTTCAGTAGGACCCCTGGGATTTCACACATGAGTAGATGAGCTACCCCTGACTATAAGATTCTCGGGCAGCAGTTGTCTCCTTTGCCTTGTGTGATTACCGTTTGCCACTTATCCCAGATTTCTACTTTATGGACATGTGTGTAATTTGGTTAAAGGGTGTGTACACGGTTGGCTCCGTTTTTTATTTAGCTTTGTTCTTGCTAGGGTGGAATACTGGGAAGTTTGTTTGTATCGAAAAACAGGGAAGAAGAGGGGAAAGGGGAGGCAGACCTCTTTTCTCCTCTCCCGGCCTTTTACTTCCCTTCTAGTCCTGACCTCTCTTCTTACTCCTTCCCTTTTGATTCGTAATTTGTTTCGCCCCTCCTTTCGAGCTCATTCTATATTCTCTATACCCTCCTCTATTGCTTAGCCTTCCATTACTTTCATTTTTTTCTACTTGATCCTCAGCATCGCTTGCCTTTTCACTTTTCTCTTCCATTCCGGCCTCTCCCTCTCTATCCTGCTATGCTTTCTTCCCGCCCCTCTCCGCTTTTCTCGTCTTATTCTCTGCCCTTCTGTGGCCATTTACCAAACTAGCCGTTTTACCCCCCTAAGTATCATCATTGTACTCTTATCACCCAGTATCTTACTATCTATTCCTATCTCTACGTTCTTTCCTCATCCACTCACCCTCCGTCATCCTTTTTTCTCCTTACGTATCAGTCTTCTTATTTGTCTGTTTCTTTCGATTACTCCCGTTGCTCCTTTTTTTACATATCTATTATCTTCCCCTGTTTCGCTCCTTTGCACTTTCGTCTTTTCCCTTCACGTTTCTTTACTGACCCTCGATCTTGTTCTGCTACTCATAGATTTTCATTCTGGCTTCCGCTTTAGCTTGGCCACCTTTCTCTTTAAATTTCCTGTCTCATTTCCTCAGATGCGATCCCCACTTTCGGCACTACGTGCCCTATTTCTTATGTTTTCGTCGCTTCCCCCTACTTTTCTCTCGATTTTTTATCTTCTCATGACCCTACATTCCCATTTCTCTAACTCCCATAGTTATTTGTTACTGTATCTCCTTCGCACCTCTCTTCTCTTATTTTCTTTACTTCGCCTACTTTTCCACCCCTCTCTTTGTTTCGATCTTCGTTTCAGTCTTCTCCTTTCTCTTTCCATATAACGTATCCTCATTGTTCCACCCTCGATTCCTTAGCCATTTCTTTATTACGCACCTCATCTGCGTCCCTCACTCCCTCTGACTCTCCGTTCCCTCTTATACCTCCCCCCTTTTATTACCCTCGCGCACCCTCTTTCTGCCATGTTCGTTGTCATTACTCCTCTGATTCTTCCTTCTTTCAAATCTTTAACTCTCCATATCCTTTTGACACTCTCATCTTCATCGCTCTTTGTCTCTCCCATATCCTTCCCTATCTTCTTAGCCATCCTTGACCCTCTCGTCATTCCCCCCGTTGGCACCTTCAATCCTTTTTACTCGCCCCACTCCACCTTTTCGCCGATCGTCTTTGTCAGCATCGTTCGTCCCCTATCTGTCCTGCCTGAGAAGTCCCTCGATACCTTTTTCCTTCCTCTCCTTTTTCCTCCTTCTGCGATTAGGTGAGGCTTAGTTAATGTTTGCTAGACAGTTTCAACCTTTTAACAATCTCGTTTTTTATTGGGGCAAGTGTCCCCGCTATTACTGGACCTTGACCTTTATGGATATTGTTTCATGGCTCTAACGTTGGGATGGCCAATTCGTTTTCTTGAATACTGGTGCTTACTGGTTCCGCAGAGCCTCCTTCTGTTTTAACTCTACCACCATTTTTCCATGGACTGCTCTGTAAACCACGGTCTGTTTTTAGGTTTGTAAACCTTGTTCTCCAACTCTATCTGAGACCACTGCGTGGGCAGAGTTAAAGTCTACTGTAGCATCCAGCCTAGTCTTAAGAGTCTCGAGCTCCTATCCGTACACTTTTATTTCTCATGCGGTCTGTGAGGCCTGCATGCATCAGACTCAGGCCTTCCCTCAAGGTCTTGATGAAGTGTCTTCTGCATTTCTTTTTCCACTCAGTGGAGTGCGCGTGTCAGCTTTTTAGAGTGACTCACGATTCCAATCTCCTAGCTAACTCAGAGCAAGGCTTAAATCTGTTACTATTTCATTTCTGCCACCTGAGCTGACTGGTGCTCCCCCGGACTTTGTCACGGCTCCATGCAGCGGGGGCCTTCATTGGCGTGTGGTCCAGCAGCTTGGGGGAACTCGGCCATTCGGGCTCATAACGCAGTGTTAGGCCGACAATAAGGATGGATTGAAACCACCTCTTCTCTTCCTTGGGCGAGCGTATCATGAGCCAGCAGCAATCTGAATTTGCAAACTCGCAATTTGATCTGGCAAGGTCACCTCTCAGGCCTTCACCTCTCACAGTGCGTGCTCTTAGTTTGCATCAGCGCATCCTTTTGTGATTTGGAGCTCTGAGGATTTCATCACTATGGTCACCGCCTTGCTTTGTTTCCACCCTTTATCCTGCCTACTCTATTGGGATGGAGCAGCCTCAATTGCTCTCCATCTTTGTTCAGTCTGGACTTTCCCGTCCCCTCTCATAAGAGTCCATGGCCACCTAAGCCTCGCCCCAGCTAGCGGTAAGGCACTCAATGGGCCTCAGATCTACGCTGTTCGTGGGGAACCACTGTGTATCGCTCCTGTAGTACTTGAGCTTACTTTCCAAGCTCTGTTTTGAATGCTGCAAGCCTCTGTTGAAGAAACTTCTGCACTGTGATGAAGGTGAGAACGTCTGCTGGGGAATCTATTAGTACAGTTTCAAGTAAAACTTTATGTCTGACTCGCTCGGTTCATTGAGAGGAGGTAGGGTAGTCTTGTGTCAAGTCAAGCTTTCCTGACCACGGCAGGGTCAAACAATTTCGCAGCTTCTGTTTGCAAATGGAGGCTGTCTTTTTGCAGGGTCACATAGAAGTCCTCCTCCTCATCGTGGTCATCATCCTCTTCGACTGAAAGGAGTAGTGTTTATGTGGCTGCCTCGTTTTGTGGTCTCATTTGGGGGCCCCCCCATCTACTGTAACTGACTCAACCATCTTTTTTCTCTATATCCCCTTCTCCGAACAGTCTGCTTCAACATAGAAACCCAGCCACGAAAATGCCCCACAGAATGGTTTACATTCCATTTGGTCAGAGTTCGAGGGCAAAATGCGCCACATGTCCAAGTATGGGCATTTGGTAGCATTCTCTGTTCTTTCCAAAACTGGGTCCAGTCTACTGGGAATATCGGACCGGATCCTAGGGGCTGGAGGGAAAGTACATCTCCTTTATACGCGTCGTGTTCTGGGGATGTTATTCAGAGGAACAGGTCTTACCGGAATCTCAGACGGCGCAGGGAAACGAATCGGAAAACTCATTCAGACTTGAACTCCTGGACATCTTCCTCGGCCGTCAAGTGACAGTGCGACTAAGGCGACCAAACAGCTTGGCGTCTTTGGGTCACTCTGGCTCAACCAACTTTGAATGGTGCGGGGAAGGACCCTAAGGAACCAGTCTATGTCGACTCTTTTGAATAATGCGGCGTGTGTAATACTTCATGCTGGGTATTCCTGCAAAAGTGTATAAGGGCATAGAGTTGAGAGCGGGGGTCTTCTGTATAGTAACGGCCAGGATTGTGGGGAACGTCAGTCTGACTGCAAGGGGACCCCTAAACGTGCCATAATTAAGCCCTAAGGGTGTCATAGTTAGCTGCTGGCTCCAAGTCACTAATAGGCGTTGTAAGTCACCCACAGGAAGGAGGCAATTATTCCAGCCACTGATCAGGCTGAAGACCCTTCGCGTACTGCTTGCACTCGAAAATGACAGGATGCTCATCACGTCCTCGTAATTTTACAGAGGAGGTGCCGATTTTACTGGCGAGTGGGCCTGTGGGGCCACTAGTGGGCCGTGGTAAGCTCTAGTCCCAACACTAGGAGCTCCTGGTTGTAGGCAAAGGTGGACATTGTGTTGCTCTTTTTTTTTTTTTTTAAGAGTCCTAGTAGGGATAGCACCTCTGCTTAATAACAATGCCGTAGTTTCAGTTGTGAGACTGTCAGCTGCTTTGTACCAAGAGCAGGACAAATTGAACCCTTGCATAAATTAGCAGCACATCTGTTTTGACACTGTAGAATAGCCAATCTCTGCTTGTTACTGTATGCGTACTGAGGTCAAAAGTCTTTCTATTTTCAGTTATTCTTCAATTTGACCTTGGAGGCGCTATTCTCAATTCTTCCACACTTTCCCTGTGTTACCTATAAGTAGAGCTCATCATACCAGCGGGACGAGACTCACCACGCAGGATATGTATTTCACTTCAGTTGGGCTGGCCTATTAAAAAACACCCACATTTATTTTCAAACCCACAGTTTCCGTTGCTCAGTGCCCTTTTGGACTACTGATTCTTCCAATTGTGATGCCCACAATCCTTTCCAGTATCTTTTCGTCAGAAAAGCCACAGAGAACAGATATTTTTCTACATGGGGTTTATTACAGGGGTAAATTATACACCAACAGGCCCACTGTCCCTTACATCAAAACAAATCATGAAAATAACACCTATTTCCGTTAGAAAACTAACTAAAAAATTACTCCAGCCCTTTCTAATGATGATGGCCAACTAAACTGGTTCCCAGCTTAAAACATACCCTAAATATCATATCCACCCCATATGAACAGTCTTAGGTACCATTAATATATTACTTAACTCTTGGTCTGTTATGTTGGGGCCTCCAGGGTGTTTAATTCCTCTGGACCCTGCGAGGAGTTCAGAGAATCATACCTTCTGTAGTGCAATGATAAATATAGGGAGATCCCTGCTTCAGCGCAATCTTGCTTCCTTCCTTCTTCCTGGGATAAAGACCACACGTCCAGTAGGGTCTAAGGAACTGCGTCAGCCCTCTTCTTAGCTGGAGAGTACCTCTCTCTCTCCCCTCATTCTCGGGGGAAAAGCAGTTCTCATGAGAATGGAGCTCTGTGTCTGCTCTAAAAACACTTCTTTTTATTCAAGGAGTCCAGCCTGATGAGTAGCTGCCCCGAAAGTTAGTTGTCTAGGGGAGATTAAACTCGCAGGTTGGAAAGCACTTTGCTTGCTACACTCCAGCCTATACAGAGACAGTGATGTATCACAGTCTTGTACTGTACTTCAAAAACTGAGATCAGCCCTTGAGAAAGTCGCCCTCTTGTGACGAAAAAGCGCAGGAATTCGATCGCAATACGTCATCACGCCTGCGCAACGCACGAGGCCGCACTGAGCGCGAGATTACATTGTGGCCATTCAAGTTTGAGAGGCGATTCTCTGGGACTCTACAGACTGATTTCTGTCGGCGACTTTCTTGGCCTTGTGTGAGCAGCTACTACTTCATGCAGCCCTGAGGGAGCTTCCATTTGCGGACGTATGCTGTTTAGAGACGGATGGTGGTGTTGTATTACACAAATTGCATTGATGATTTTTATCTTGTGAGTACATTTTCTCCCACCTTCCCTTTCCCCATTAAATGACAATTTTACGCTATGGGGTGTGCGCTCTCTTTTTGTTCTCCTTAGGGTACCCCTTGGATGTGGTTCCCAATTTGAGAGCAGCGGGGACCCCCATACCAGCACCAATTATCTATTCATATTCATGGACTGATTCAAAAGGACATGGTTGGACTTTTTACTTCGTTTTTCACATTGTTAGCCACATACACATTTTATTATTTTTGGGAGGTCACTGTGCTAAGATAATTTTTGTTATTATTGATGGTTTATTATAGATATAGATTATTTTTATATGAAAACACAGTTTGTTCACTATTAGATTTTAGTCACTATTAGGGTTTATAATAACCAATACCCTGGCGTTACTATTTGTTCTCTTTATATATATATATCTATATATAATGCGTTATAAAATGTTGCCGCACAAGTACATACTGTACTGGCATCTGCAGTCTCTTCCTCATGCAAATCTCCTCTCCTGCGAAGACTTCCGAGCGCAGAGGATACATGAAAAAAAAAATGGCCACCGCAATTAGGTGTTGCTTCCACCGAGGGGGAGAGGGGGTAACTCTCCCAGCTGTCCAGAGTGGCAGGGAGGCCGCAACTGAAGTCGAGGGGGGGGGTGGCTGTGTGATCTACGGCCTGTGTCGGAGCATCCCGGGCAGCCAGTTAAACTTGACCCCAAATCCGGAGGGGGTACCTACTAGTGTCCCCTACCCCAGCACCCTACCCAAGCAGAATCCGCGAAGCAGTGCCTCGTGAGTCGCAGAACCCGGCTCATGGCGGCCACGCGAGGCCCGCAGTCAGGCGGGCTATCTTACCTCCAGGGACCGCTGGTGGATGCTGGCATGGCGTTGGAGTGAGGAGGGAAAGTGCACCATTTCAGGGGATCGGACACCCCAACAGGTGCTATGACAGCTCAGCAAAGCCTCCCCAGGCAGGCGGGACTCCACAGGGCAGGGGAGAAGTGAGAGCCACATTCAGAATGCAGAGGTAGGACACCCTTGCCGGCTCAGTGCCGTGTGGGTCCATCTGTGTGTTTGGGTGTGTGTGTGTCTATGTGTTCTGTGTTCTGTCTTGTGTCTGTGTGATCTCTAGGTGTGGACTCTCTGTGTGTGACTTCTGTGTGTGTGACTCTGTGTGTGACCTCTTGTGTGTGACTCTGTGTGTTAGGTGTGGTGGGTCCCTGTGCGTGGTCCTATCTGTTGTGTGTCCCGGGTGTGTCCGTGTGTGTTGTCCTGTGTGTGTGTCCATGTGTGGGGTCTGTGGTGTGTTCACATGTGTGTGGTATGTGTGGTTTGTGGTATCTGTGTGTGTCTCGTGGGTGCTTGTGTCTATGTGTGTCTGTGTGTGTCTCTGTGGTGTTGTCTTAGTGTGTCCCTATGTGCGGGGGTCCGTATGTGTGTGTGTGGTCTTGTGGTTGTGTCTCTGTCTCTGTATGGGTGTCTCTGTGTGGATCTCTTCTGTGTGTTGTATCTGGTCTGTGTGTGTGTGGTGTGTGGTGTCTGAGTGTGTGGTGTCTAGTGTTTGTTCTTTGTGGTGTCTGTGTGTGGTGTGTCTATCTGGTGTCTTTGTGTGTCTCTCGTGTGTGGGTGTGTGTGTATGTGGTTTGTGTCAGTATGGGTCAGGTTTGGTCTTTGTGGTTGTCCGTGTCTGTCTCCATGTGTCTCTCTCTGTGGTGTGGTCTCTCTGTGTCTCCGGTGGTGCCTTTAGCAATAAAGCTTGGGGGAAATGAACTAAATAAAAAGTTCTGTTGTAGCGGCACACTAACGGTGTTGAACTGATATTATTATAATAATATACATACCCAACAGAATTGAGGTGGTCTCAAGCTGTAAGGAGCCACGCAGACTCAGGGCGTCCCCGACGCAGGTCTGGCCACACTCACCCGCAGCCACTACGGCACCCGTCATCGGTTTACCGCAGGTACGCGTTCCTCACCACGTCCTCAGCACACATGCAGGACTCACCCCGCTGGAGCAGCGTCTTCTGCTACCCAACGGCATGTGCATACCACGTCACAGGATTGGGATGCTGGATGGCGTTGTGCATCACAGCGTAGCGGCGCGTGCATCACGACACCCGAGCGGTGTCAAAAGTGTCTCAAACTTCATCTGTTTCACATGCAGGTCAGGTACCTTCACAATTATCAGGCTTCCACGCGGTCGCGCCCCCACTCCACCCCCAACGGGGAATTGGCTAATCTAGCTTGTATAGCTCAGCTGTGCCACTGGCACTTTGGCTGAGCACAGATTCACGTTACTCTGTGTTTTGCCTCTGCTACCCTGCCTGTTTCCTGTCCTGTTGCTTTATTCCTAGTTATGATCGTTGTGTACGACCCGGCTTGCCTTTACCTCCCGATCTCTGGATACTGATATCGGCTCCCTCTGACTCTTACTCTCTTCCAAACCCTGACCACAGCTATTTGAACGTGATACTCTCTCTCCAACCTGACTTGGCAATAGTATCTTCTACGATTCGGGACACTCTCCTACACCAAACCACGGCAAGTTTAAGACTACCCTGGCATCTCCACCCCAGACCCGGCTATCAAGACTAAACCTACACTCCGGACGGGTCCCCCGTGTCTGTGGCTGGTGGTTACCTATTCCAGCTCAGTACTGGGATCCGTCCTGTTTGTGGTGAGCACAGCGTAACACAAGCCCTCCGGAAGTATTTAAAAAAGGACATTTATTCATGCCCTCAAAATACAAAAAATAAAAAACAACTGTTCATGTTTCGGGATCACAATAATCTTGGCAAAAAACCGGACAGGGACAAAATGTTAGGCACGAGCCACTGGGAATTTTCCAATCCTGTAGATGTACATACGTACGTACAGTGGCGAGAAAAAGTTGTGATCTCCAAAGATAATACAGAAATCATTGTTTTCCATTAATCAAAAAAACAGTCTTCTTAAATATCAATAGGGTTAATTAACGATTCCATGGTTTTTTTTAAATAAATAATGTAGAAATAGACCAAACATTGGTAATTAAGATCTGGGTATGTACAAAAGTAAGCGAAACATTGTTTTATCAGAGATAAATTAAAAGGGGAGAATGAATCAGGTGTTAAAATAATTAGTAGATCTTCAGGTGGGAGTTTTGAGGCCCCCACCATAAATAAAGATCAGAACGTTTGTGAGTTTTGTCTTCACATACGGGTTTGAGGAAACAAGTCACCAACGATCAAAAGAAATCTCTCAGGATCTCAGAAAAGCATGCCCATCAGTCTGAAAGGTTAAAAATCCATTCCTAAGGATTTGGGGCTCCACCAATCCAGTCAGAAAGGTAGTATAAAAAATTGAGAAGTTCAAGATCACAGACATCTAACCAAGAGCGGTCGTCCTATCAAAATCTCTTAAGCAACAAACGAGACAACTCAGGATCTGTTTCCTCACACAGCAAACTATGGAAGCCCATAAGGCAACCAAAGAGGGAAATATTCATCCATCGCGTCCCACAAGGAAAAAAAGCCGCCAAAAACTAATAAAGGAGCTCACATAATATTAAAAACATAGAATAAAACCCACAAAGCTAACCCCTCAAAAAATATATATAAAACACTGACAACAGCCAGAGCTAAACTTAGCAGATCCAGCTGGGAGGATGTTAGAGAAGGCCTCAAATGGACCAACCAACAATACTATGACAAAGGGAACAAGGCAGACAGACTCTAGTACTAAATTAAGAGGGTACATAAACGGTCCAAATCACGGCGATCAAGAGTAGATCTGGTGAGATACAACATGTGACAACCAATAGGCAGCGAATTTACAAAATTTACACCAGAACTTACAATGTA
This sequence comes from Ascaphus truei, assembly GCA_036426205.1. Classification (NCBI taxonomy): domain Eukaryota; kingdom Metazoa; phylum Chordata; class Amphibia; order Anura; family Ascaphidae; genus Ascaphus; species Ascaphus truei. The sequence continues at coordinate 35,228 of WSYH01004766.1, read as the reverse complement.
AGATCCAAAAAATGGACGTTCCTGAACCGATAGCATCCGAATTAATAGGCAAATATTTAGATAAATGTCAGCTCCCACACAAAGGAGGAGGAAAACACAGTCCTAAACGCTGAGATTCAAAAGAGGAACTGGAAGAGGCGGCAAATCATGAAATTACTAGTTCTCCTGGCCCTGATGGCTTCACGAATTGTATATATAAGAGATTCTTGCCAAGCAGTACATCCACGCATCTTTAAAATATTTAACGATTCATGGGGAAAAGAAACCAAATCCCACATTCAAGTCCCTGGCCACCCTGGCAATAATAACAAAGAAGGGAAGACCCGATGCAATGTGGAAGCTATCGTCCAATCTCCATAACTGTGATCTCAAACTATATAGCAAAATACTCGCAAATAGATTGAACCCCATCTTACCGAGACTAATAGACAACGACCAGTAGGATTTTCGCGGGGCAGAGGCAGGCCTCAGACATACTCGGAAGATAATAGATATTATGAGCATGTCCATCTACAGAGACCAAAGCACTACTCCTCAGCCTAGACGCAGAGAAGGCGTTCGATAGAAGAGATGGATTCATGGACCATGTTATGCGCAAATTCGGCTTTAAAGCGACATATCTAGAAGGAGTCTGTAGATTATACCAAAACCGTCTGCAACAGTTTAAAATTGCCAGGGGGCAGTAACCAGAGGATCGAGATTACAAATGGAAATCGACAGGGATGCCCCCTATCTCCTCTCATCTTTGCATAACCATAGAACCCCCTGGCATCAGCAATAAGAGCCAGAGAGAGTCAAAGGAATAGAAATTGGACACAGGCAGCCCAAAATATCACTATTCGCAGACGATGTCATCTTAACCCTTACACAAACCCCAAATCTCCCTACCAACCTCCAAAACAGGAACTCCAAGATTTTGGAGTATATCAGGCTATAAAATCAACACGACAAATCAGAAGCACTAAATTTTAAGCCTGCCAGAGCCAGAGGTGAAACTCCTCAAGTTAACTTTTAACTATCATTGGAGTCCTCGAGTATAATATCTGGAGTTAGGATAGCGAGGAACTACACAATCCTATTCAGCAAATTACCCGGCCCTGTTCCGGAAATCAAACAGGACCTAGATAAATGGGGAGGATATCAGATATCATGGATAGGAGGATGAATCTCGGTTTAAAATGAAACATACTCTCTAGATTACTATATTATTTCCAGACTCTCCACGGTCCACATCCCTGCTCAGAATTAAAGAACATTCAAAAACTAATCTTCCATTTGATGTGGCAGGGTTAAGAAACACAGAATTACCAGGACAGTTCTCCTGACATCAAAGGGGAGAGGAGGACTTGGCGTCGAGACATCACAAAATACTACCAAGCCGCCCAATTGCGACAGGCAGTAGTCTGGAAACGTAGCCAAACATTACTGTGGCTAGATATAGAAACATTATTATGACGGGACGCCTTCACTGCCGGCTTGCCTTTGGTCCCTGAAGAGGGAAAGACATGCCAGAATAGTAAATCAAATTAGGTCCGATTGAGACACACATGGGAGACTGGACGAAATTGCAAATTTAAATTTAAGCTCACAACACCTCAATCTCAAACTACTACAATTTATAAAAACCCGAAATTCCCCCATGGCTGTGAGCCCAGACAATTGGACAATTTAAAGCAAAAAAATATCGAGCGGATGCCGACCTCCTGAGCTTCGAGGAGTTCCTGAGTTATAAAACTACAAACCAAATATGAAATGGTGGGCTAGGATGTCTTCAAGTACCTACAAATTCGGCACTTTGTTCGAACATCTGTCCCCAACGTTGAAATTTCCCCCTCTACAATGGTTTCGAGCGGTCTGTAGAGCAAAACAGGCCACCAGAACAGTCTTATAACACAAATGTATGCAGAGAATTGGAAAGGGCCACAGAAGCCCCCACACATGACTTATATGTACATGGGCACGCAAAGAATGGAAATAGTTATAGACCGAGAGGACTGGGAAAGAATTTGGGGAAACTGCCTCAAGAACTTCTATATGTACCACAATCAAAAAAATATATATAAATATGTTTCGCTGGTATCTTACCCAAGTTAGAATTAAATCAAATCTACCCCCAGGCGTCGATCTATGCTGGAGAGGCTGCGGGGTCAAAAGGGGACATGGAACACATTTGGTGGACATGTCCGGAAATTCAGAATACTGGGGAACTATACAAAAATTAATAGAAGAGGCACGGACCTCAAAATCCCTATCATCCGTTGATCTACTGCTGGCCGGCCCTTAGAAAATTTGGACCGACCAACAGGTAAATTAATCCTTCAGTTTACAGCGGCTGAGATGTGCGGTGGCGGACCCGCCTGGAAGAAGGTGTTCTCCCCCTCAAACAAACGGTAAAAAATAGGGGCAAAGGTGATGATGAATATGGAGAAATTGTCAGCTTTCTTGAAAAGATCTAGAACCTTTAAACAACATGGGACCGTGGCTGACCCATATGGCACCCCTACGCCATTAAACCATATAGGAGAAGTAAAGAAGAAAAATAACTCAGAAGCCCTAGCGGGAAAAAAAAAAAGGCTGAGGGCACGGGAAGCAATGGGCTTCCCCCCCCGCCCTCCTCTCTCTTTCACCACTTTGTTTCTGTTTCTATATCGCGCTCTCTGCATAGACCTGGGCGGGTCAGGGGAGCGAATTGAGTCTTTCTCTTTCTGTAATATAAAGGAGAAAATCTGTATTAGGCTTTTAATTGTAATAATGTTTATGACGTATATGTTTGGAAAGAATATTCAAATGCTCTAATAAAATTTTTTGGAAAAAAAAAAAAAAAAGAACAAACGGAGACTGGGATAGCCTGTTTTATTAGAGAAGATACGGGAGGTTTTGTATTGATTCACATGTAATTTTCCCCACCAAACAAATATTGGTTAGTAGAACACATGGTGATTGTTGTCACATTCTTTCCCTCTTCATATAGTATATTGTGATACCATCACTGTCTCTAGGGGCTTACAGTGAAGCAACTGTGCTTTCCAGTTCCAGAGCGTTAATTCCTCAAAGAGAAGCCAGCAGTAGTGCAACGCATGGAGTTAATCAGCCGTCTGAATGAAACTGAATGAGGAAGTGTTTAAAAAGAAACAGGAAGCTGCCATGCTGCCAGAGAGACACTGCTAAAGAGTGACAGAGTGAGAGACTGTTTTCCCAAAGAAGGTGGCAATAGAAGTGGGTCCCCATCTGCGGAAGCTGGTTACAGAGGAACTACAGAGAGTTTCTCTGGGCTCAAGATGGGGCTGAGTTCCCTAGAAGAAGAAGGACGACAAGGCCGTGCTCTGAACGCAGGGAAAGCCGCTCCAAAGGACTGACAGATAAGCAAAAACATTTATTGGTGTATGCAGAGACTGTGTTAATTGTTGCATATGCCAATGTAAGTGTGTATGTAAGTTTACTCGACAAAAGGCACTGTGTTGTGTGAAAACGAGTTAGGATGTGCACACCTCAGTTTTGTCATGTTTAATAGTCAATAAATATTACTTTATTTTATATCACTGTCTCCCTGGGCAGTGCGATGCCTTGTGCATTTTTTTGCATTTATTGGTCCCATCTTTCATTATTTAGGATTTAGATGAGATTCTAATAAACATTTTGATTTTAATATGTGAAATATCTATTTAGATGTATTTTGAAGCATTTCCACTTCTCACATTACCTGTCAAACAGCTACCTCACGCACATTCCCATTACTGCTTCCCTCAACTCCAACTCCTTCAAATAAACACGCAGCTATTCGAACCACACCAACCTTTTATCCACTCTACCCTTCCTAATAGATTGTAAGCTCCTTCGGAAAGGGCTCTCTTTACCCACTGTAACAATGTATGTTAATGTTTATTTTGTCTTGTGCTACAACCCTATTGTACTGCGCTATGGAATATGTTGACCCATTAAAATAAATGATAATAATAAAATATAATAATTTTGTAGTCCGTATCTGATTAGTATGGGTTGGATCATCTGGGGCATTAATGTTAAGCATTAATTATTCTAGGTACCCCCTGCTTCCTGAGCTAGTAGGGGGACTCTACGGATGGACGATCATTGCAATATTTTTTTGCACATTGCACTACTTAGTGATTTGAAACCAGCAAAAGGGACAGATTGACAATCCATTAGCTGAACGATTGTAAGAGTCTGTATTAAAGAAAATGTAAATTCGAGGAGAGAGATAGAGTGCAGTGATATTTGTTATCAACATTTCAGATGAGTTGTTTCTGAATTTGCGAAAGACACGTACGGAAAACAGATTAGACCATTTGCCTAGTAGAGGGATCAAATGTGAAATACAGTTTCATCTATAGACTGGACCATGAGCAGTGGTTACACTAGCAGACTGCATTGGTAATAAAATGTCATTGCAATACAGGATTACAACATGTGAGGACATCTGTGGAACTATTAGTTTCCAAAGAGTTTTGATACTTACAGATAATATCTGGTCACCTTCTGAAGCTCCCACTCAGATCTGCTGGTCCGCCTGCTAGATGAAGGAGATAAAAATGCCTTCTCCATCTTCTCCTCCAACAATGGTTAAAACCCCAGTCCTGTGGACCCTTTGTGCAATATTACTTTTCGAGGTTCCCTGTAGAAACAAAATTGGTTATGTAAGTAATGCTGCCTTAAATTGATCTGTCTCGACCAAACATTACAACCAAAACACTATTTCATTGTTTTACGGAACACATTGTTTTGGTGCACATTTATACCTATTTCATACATGACTCATTGTCCTAGAGAGATTATATACAGTAGATTTAATAGATGACATTTCAGAGCAAATGTAAAAATTAACCACAGGTAACCACTACATATTTAACTACAGTACGGATTTAGGAATGACTTCAAACACATTAAATGGGCCTCAGCAACTAAGTTAATGTGAGTTGAAAAATTAAGTAAATACATACTGTGTAATGTTTCTCATACATACTGTGTAGCTTTCAATGCTCTTGTTTAATACGGCTAAACAGAAGCAGTACGTTTGTGTTTAATGATATTTTCTTTGAAAATGGTCTGCCACATTCTTTGGTTTTCCCTATGAGCCATATTTACAAAGCATTGTTATTCCATAATACACCTTCCTGCACCAGAAGACACGTCTCATTTAATTGAATAGGCTATAAGGTGTCTTGCAAGGCAGAAGCTGTCTTAGGGCATAGCACTGTTTAGTAAAAAAAAGTTCCTTATAAACTACCTCAAATAAATTCAATTACCCTTTGCCATCAGTGTAGACAGCACTGAGAAATACCCTATCACTTGTAAATAGTCATTCCACAGAAAGGCTGTTTTAATATCATGTCACCTGTCTCCCATTCTGACTATCTGAACCTTACAGCAGCTGATTCCTTGTATCCCAGTTTTTTCTTTCCTTACTTTTTTTTAAATGCTTGCTACGAATTATCTCAATATCTTTTTAAAGCAGTGAATTACTTACTGCAGCATTGTCCATAATCATCTGCTGAATTCCTATTCATTGTTTTCATTATGTACAATGTTGTTAGTAGAGGGTGTGTTAACTTTTGCTTGGGTTGCAACCTGGCAACATTACCTTTTTATGTCGAACTTCAAAAAAACTTTTCAAAATGTTTGTCAAGTTAAAATCTCCACAGCCTGGATACGGGTTTTGCAGGGCACCCAAAATGTCAAAGCAATATCTCCCCCAAACCCTCACACTGCCCCCAATTACGCTCCCACCACCAGGAATAATTTAAGGGCTTTAACCTCAGGAGTCCTGATCCCGCTTATACTAGAAAAAATATATAATTAAAACAAAAATACATTTAGCAAAACGTGTTCCTAAAAGTGGTTATCTCTTCAAAGGTACTACGTCCAATTAGAGCTCAAAGAGAGTACTTTTACATTTTAGATGTAATAGGGCGGTGGTCCCAGTTGCCTCTCTGCCTCCTGTCACTGTAAGTTCCTGATAGCTACAGGCCGTGACAGGCAATCCTAAGGGGCATTTACCCCCCTCATGCTACTAATTGAGTGACAGGAGAGGAGGTGACCTGGTGTTGTGATACAGCAGTAGTGTGCAGACACTAGGCCCTCCCTTTCAGATCTCAGAGAGGAAAGTGCCAAACTGTTAGAGAGTTTGACTCTGGAGTCTGGAGAGAGAATGGAAGGGCTGTGAGTCTCTCCCATCAGGGATGAGTGTGCCCCCAAGCCCATAGGGTGGGAGATCATCTAAATTCTACAGAGGCTCAATACTACCAGAGGTCTGGGACTTCTGCTATCACCTGCATCCGCTGTGTGTTGTACCATCTGCAGTGTCTGCAATAAAGCCCCTTTTTTATATACCGTGCCTGAGTTGCAGTATATTGGGCAGGGGAGGGAAACAAGTGCGCTTTTGGTGAGAAACTCCTCTGGGATTCCTGGAGCTCAATGAAGCGGAGGCGCTGTCACCATGAACAAAGTTTGAGTAACATCAAAAGCCTGTCCCTGTCCCACACCAATGCGGACATCTCAGCTCTCAGACCCACACAGGTATGCCAGCACCACAACATCTTAGTAGCAGAGTGTATAATTACAAAAAGTGGTACAGTGGTTGTACGGAAATAAAGGTTACAAAAAACATTAAATATATAATGCAGAGTAGTAGTTTTTCAAAATCCCAAGGAGGTAAAGTAAAAGGAAGACCTTTACATCACCAACAAATTCTACGAAGCTCTCAAGAGGTTGTGAGGATGGTAATATGATAACTCATCGTTACAGGTGTAGCCATGTCTAAGATTGGGTGTAATATCTTTCTCATTGCTGGCAGTAAACTGGTAAGTATGCAGGATTGCCAGCAACAATCAATGAGGTTTGCCCTCACACCTGGTGAGGTGTCATAATACCCAAAGGAAGTGACAACATGCACTGTGCCCCCACTTAGTGGTACAGAGCAGGTTTGTTCTCTGGGGGGTGATATAAGACATAGCACTGCTAAAGTTAGGAGTTCAGTTTCCTGTTGTTGGGTGCCTCTGTTCAGTGAGAGGCACGTAAGGTCTGCAACAATGTTGCAGTGTCTCATGCTAGCTGTGAGTCAGTGAGCAGACGCAGCAGAGTTAGAGGAGCTGAGAGAGACAAAGCAGCTCAAGAGAGGAGCTTACAGCAGCCAGAGAAGAAGCTGGGGAATCTCTATGAGAGGATAGGTGGAAAGCAGGCTCTATTAGAGGAGAAGGGACCTTCCTAATGGAATGCTGCAAAGAGATGAGCGGCTGAGCTGTTATCTGTGAGGAGCAGCTTGCCCATGCCCACCATCAATAAAGATGCCCTGTTTGAATATACCTCCACTGGGTGAGTGTGAAGTTACTCAGCAGTGGATGGCACCACCAAGAAGGAGTTCCTCACCAGGACCATCTCCCTGCAGAAGCACAGATCCTGATGAGGTGGAGGCGCTGCACTGGATATAGGTAGGACTCACACACACTACCTCAGCTGCCTGTCTGATGACATCCCTAATACAAGCGGGAGACTCAGGAGCCCTGTTGCCTACAGGTGCACCACAGACACCATGTAATGGGGACTGGTTTTAGACCACACGGCCAATGTGAGATTTGGTGGGGGGAAAACCCGTTACACAGGTTATAAACCCTCTGGATGAATTTTACATTAGTGGTCCTCAAATCTCTACTTTTAGAGACACCATTTCCTCTGACAAAAAAAAAGCCAAAAGAGCCAACCTTTGCGGCTGGGTCTTATCTCCACACTTCACTGTCTATGTGACAGTTTTTATGGCTGATTTTACTGGGAAAGAGAGAATGATTTAATCCCAAATCAATTTGAGAGTACACCTCATAACTCTCTCCCTGTCACCACTAGGTAATTCTACCAGCGTCCTTGCGGCGAGATGATTTTGACACGGGATAGACAACCTTTTGATAGTCCACTGTTAATTTGGCGAGGGAATCTAAATATCCGATGGTTGCAATACAGATATCTTCTCATATTACTATCACTATTATCGTGTCTTTTCTCTGTATCACAAATAAATGATCCACATAATGTGAATCTGTCACTTTTTTGCGATCTGCTGGTTAGGGAAACTCTCAGAAATTTAAGACGTTCCTTTGAGAATTTACCCTGACAGATAAAATTGTCTCTGTCACATCATCACAAAATAAGCATGGCTTCACCTTAATTGTTTTATTGACCAATAAAGTAATTCCCTCATGAAATTCTCGGTACCCATCAAAATAAAAAAATTGTTTTAAAAAAAAATAAAATAAGCTAACCCATGGTACTGAACCTCTCCTTATTTTTTAACCTTGCATGTTTTATCGTGACAATACTCTATTAAATTGGACTTTCGTCTGTCTTTCCCTCTCGCTCTCTCTCTCTCTCTCTGCGCTTCTCTCCTTTCCAGAATAAAGTCAAATTTCAGCGTAGATTCCTCTGACGAACTTCAAATTTCAATAGAAAATGATAAAGGTAGATTGAAAATATTGAATTTTGCTTTAACGTTGTATATTTCATCCGAACCTTTTAATTAAAAAGTTCTAACAAACTTTGAACATTTTCTAACTTTTTTCCAACGTTTGATCGAAACAGCAATAGGTGACCTGAACTAGAGACAAGTTCACACATCTCTTTTCTTCAAGTTCCTCCATATCAATTGAATTGCTTATTTCAAAATTGTAATTTTTTGTACATTCGTGTGCACTTCTGATCAACACTGCCTCCTTGACAGGGGATAAGCAATAAACTAAATCTGCATTTGTTTTATAAACTGAGATGAGGAATAAATAGTTTGCAAAATCTACTTCAACTTTATATCTTTAGCAGCCCTTTCCTGTTCTGTAAATACATGCCAACCTTTCTGTCTGTATAATAAAGTACATAATGGTTAAATATCCTTGGAGAAACATTAAATATTCATTAGCTGTTTTGGTGCTGTTCCAGCCTCCATTGTAGTAGTCAGTAGCTTCTCTAATCTTGGAATCTATCCGAAAAGAGGGTGTAAGGGCCAGGTGGTAGAGGAAACATTATGTGGAAAAGCCCCGTTGGAGGCATCAAGTGTAAGCAGTGTTCACTCCATTTGGAGATGTGTCACTCAATATCTACTATATATTCAAGGAAAGCCCTGTTAGGCGTCCCAAGGGCCAATCGCATAGCACCTTGGGCTGTCACTCTGGCTCAGGCCATGCCCCGCCCTGCACACCTCTCATTGGCCTGCGTCCAACACCAATGCCAACTGTCCCACCCCTCACTGAGCTAATACTTCCACACTGTCCCACCCCTCACTGAGCTAATACTTCCACACTGTCCCACCCTCACTGAGCTTTGGAACGCTTTGCATTTGCAGCACCTAATCTCTCTAATCCTCAACCTTCACTACTCGGCCACGCTTCACAGCTATCAAAACCCTCACCGTGATACCACAGACTGCCCAATCAGGTACAGTATAGCATACACAACAACACCTACACACAACGCACGAAACACCAAACACTGCACACACAACACATCACACAACACCAAACACTTGCGAGACACGCACACACACACATTACACAACATTCACACAACACCAAACACTGCAACACTGCACAACCACCACACACATTCACACAACATACACACAAACCAAACACTCAGACTGCCTCTTCAAAACACCACCCTCGTCCCCCCCCCCCGGTCCAAGCCACAGATCTCCCTCCGCAACCGCACACCTCTACATGCGCGGCCTACAGTCAAACACCATCGGCCAACGATCGCCTCCCGTACCTCACAACATGTACGGCGCCGCGGACCGACCAGCACGCCACAGATCTCCCTCCGACCGCACACCCATATGGGCGGGACCGGGAAGCACGCATAGATCTCCCTCCCGCTACCGCGCCCCTCCCATCTCCTGCTAAACAACATCGCCACCGCGCTACTACTCACTTCGGCAGCGGCCCGCACGGAGCTCTTCCGAACGCCAGCGCACGACATACATCTCCCTCCGCGACCGCCACCTCTACGGGCCGCGGCACCGATCGCCCTCCCGCTACCTCACCACTGTACGGCCGCGGACCGCCCACCACGCCACACATCCCCTCCGCTACCGCACACCCTCTATGACCTGCGGACCGGACGACGCACAGATCTCCCTCCGCAACCGCAGACCCTCTACAGGCCGCGGCCTAAGGTGGGGGGGGGGGACAGTGTGGGCGGGTTGGGATGTGTGTGGGGGGGGGGGCAGGGTGTGTGGGGGGGGGGACAAGTGTGTGTGTGGGGGGGGGGGGGACAGTGTGTGTGTGGGGGGAGGACAGGTGTGGTGGGGGAGGGGGGGGAGGACTGGGTGTGTGGGGAGGGGGAGGGGGGCATATGTCAGTGGTGTGGGGGAGGGGGCGGGGACAGTGTGTGTGGGTGGGGGGGGGCAGTGTGTGGGGGGGGGGACAGTGGGGTGGGGGGAGAGAATGGTGTGTGTGGGGGGGGGCCAGTGTGTGTGTGGGGGGGGGGGGGACAGTGTGTGTGTGGGGGGGACAGTGTGTGTGGGAGGAGGGGACAGTGTGTGTGGGGGGGGGGGGCAGTGGGTGTGGGGTGGGAGAGGGGGGGAGACAGTGTGTGTGGGGGGGGGGCAAGTGTGGTGTGGGGGGGGGGGGACAAGTGTGTGTGTGTGGGGGGGGGGGGGGGGGGGGGGGGGGGGGGGGGGGGGACACAGTGTGACTCCCGGGCAACGCCGGGTCTCTCAGCTAGTAGATTATAAAGACATCACTTGTGAGCAAATTCACATCTCAGACATGTCTGCAAACCTGCCTCTCCCCATTTTCTCTAAGCATACAGTGCTTCCACTGCGGCCAGGGATTCTGGGAAACGACATGCCAATGAGCACTCACAGTGTGTCACCTCTTGCTTCAAATCTAATTTAACATGGAGCCCTACAGCATACATTTACAGTATGTCTGCTGTATTACACAGCTTTTGCAGCACAGCCTGGGATAAAGACAGATTATGTAACTTGTAGAGCTGTTTCACTCAACTATGTACTAACGTTCCATTCAATGAGGTTAAAACATATCCTGATAGCTAAGTATATGCAAAAACAACAGCCATTCTACATCTTACTAACATACTGTAGGTTTATCATGACATTATCGTCGTATAACGTTGTCTTATCTTCCAATAATGTTACGTTAAGTATGTCTTACTGACATATCCAGACCCTGGACAGATCTTAATATAAGTTGAGAAGGATAGGAGAGGGAAATAACACTATATTAGTTCAATCATACTTGGCTACGGTCTTATATCCCTCCAGACTCTGCAAAAGCCCTATTTCAGGGTCTGGGTATATTGTATTGTATGTCTTTATTTATATAGCGCCATTAATGTACATAGCGCTTCACAGTAGTAATACATGTGGTAATCAAATAAATTTAAAATCAGAGACGAACATGAAACACAGACAGAGCTCAATGCACATCCAGCGAAACTTTATACACGGTACAGTGCCTAAATATACATGTATTGATATCTATTAAATAAAATGGTCTTTTAGTTTAACATTTTGGCCAAAGTGTTGTAAGCCCCTGAGCCACTGCACGGCAGACCAAATCTCAAGGGTCCATACACTAATATAAATTCTTAATAACCTGTGCATTGCCAGGAAGAATGATTTATAATAAATCTGTCAAAATTAGTTGCAAAGTTCTAAGTCTGATTGAAGCTTTTATTAACCTGTACATTACCAGGAAAAGTACTCGGTATTAGATTTGTCACAATCACACTGCAAGAAGGCAAGTTCCCCTGAGAGTGGGAGATGCTATGGAGTGAGCTTTTAACCATTTAAAAGTGGGAGGGGGTGAGCTTAAATTAAGTAGGAGGTTGCCACCCTCCAATCAGCTAAGACCAGCTGAACAAGAAATGTAAGACATATAGAACACCCACAAGCTCATATCGAACCCCCAAAATAGCCACAACATATATATAAGCATATAAGTGTCACAGAGGAGTGCTATTGAGCATGGCAATATACATTTAAAACCAGAGACGAACATGAAACACAGAAAGAGCTCAATGCACATCCAGCAAAAATTTATACACGGTACAGTGCCTAAATATTTTTTTTATATAGCGCCATTAATGTACATAGCGCTTCACAGTAGTAATACATGTGGTAATCAAATAAATAACAGATAATATAAATAACAGATCATGGGAATAAGTGCTTTAGACATAAAAATAACATTAAGGAAGAGGAGTCCCTGCCCCGAGGAGCTTACAGTCTTATTGATAGGTAGGGAGAACGTACAGAGACAGTAGGAGGGAGTTCTGGTAAGTGCGTCTGCAGGGGGCCAAACTTTATGTATCATGTGTTCAGAATATTCACAGTGCTATTCATATGCTTCTTTAAGCAAGTGTGTCTTAAGGTGGGTCTAAAAGGTGGATAGAAAGGGTGCTAGTTGGGTACTGAGGGGAAGGGCATTCCAGAGGTGTGGGGCAGTCAGTGAAAAACACATAGTTTAGGCAGAACCAACAATAACAGGCCCGCGCGTGCTTCTGCGAACATGCGTGCACGTGCCTCACACTTTTTGTGTGTATGCTGTGAGCGACACAGTGAGGTACTGTGTGTTTGTGTGTGTGTGTGTGTATGTGTATGTATATATGTGTATGTGTGTGTAGATTGTGTGTTATAAATAAGTTTATAATAAATAAATAAGTTGGTAAGAATAAATTATTTATTAACATTGTACACTTCCACACACATATACACACATATACACACATACACACACATACACACACACACACACACATTTCAGCGGCGGTAGAGCCGCAAAATCTTTATTTTCCCCATCTTCTCCCCTGTCGGCCGGCTCCACGCTCACTGCCGTGCGCGCAGTCCTATTATAGCAAGGCTGACTAACCACAGCCAACTTTAACTGCCGCGCGCGCGGCGCAGAAAGCACGCCCTCTATAGAACAGCCCTAACATAACATTAAGTCCCGGCTTTAACATCTCATTTACATAGCATTTACATGATATCACTAATGGCTGTTACAGTTAATGCTACAGTATGCTTTTTATGGGGGGAAACATGGCTTAACATTATGTTATCATCCTTTGAAGATACACTGTTAGTCTTAACATGATCTGAGATGTCACGCAAAGCGATATAACAGAGCTTTGTGGATCTCGGCCATAGAAATGTTATTTATTAAGAGAAAGAGGAACGTTAGAACAAGTGGACTAACTGCAGCGTACTAGGCTCCGAAGAAATGTGAGAAAGTATTGAAAGAATAATCCCTTGAAGAGCCACACAGCAGAGGAACTCTAGTTGGGATTATTGAATAAAAGGATTTCAAATCAATTTGGGATAAACTCAAAGGTATCCTCAATATGGGTAAAAAGCCATGGTTTGCCGTTTCATGGCAGATACCCAGTGTTCGACAAACCTATACATTTGCTCGCCCCGGGCGAGTGGATTTAACCCCCGGGCGAGTAAATATTGGCACAAGCAGCACACATTTGGTACTAGGTGGCGAGTAGATTTTTTTGTGTGGCGAGTAGATTTTTTGGTGATTTGTCAACCACTGCAGATACCCGTAGGTAAATTGGCAGAATAGGCGGGCCAAGTGTTTTAGAACTGATATTAATTTCTATTCTTCTACATCTAGACCGACCTCATGTGGACATGGTATTCCATGTGTTAGAGCCTCATCTTAACACAAGAATGTAGTGGAAACGTTAACCCTAAAGAGACAAAAGTGGCTAATCACCCAGTGGGAATGTGCACTTGCTAAAGAAATGGATGCTCTAGATCATCATATAAGAGCCCATGTATATACTACATACTGTATAATTGTTGAAGGAAACAATTAAACTAAACCAATGTTCAGACACGCTACAAATTAGTTTTTTTGTGTCCTGATATGATGGGAAAAAGGAAAGATCTAAAACAGAGATCCATAATGAATTCCATTTTTCAGAGGATATGTATCTGCTAAAATTCTGTACTGTATGATTCTACTGTATGTACTGTACTTTTGCAAATAGCTTACAGAGGCAGTACTGTAGATGGAGCCAGTGAACTATATTAGCTGCACTGAAAGTGTATTTTGTTCTTAGGGTGTCTCATGTCTGAGAGAGGATAATATATTTTCAGTAGACCATTTCATATGTGCTATTATTTTTTATTATATATGTACTGTATGATCTGGCCTTATCTGTGTATAATGACCTAGGATGAAGATTATAGTGGGATTGAAAGAGTACATGATGGTCAGGAGTAGCAGAAGCATGCTGCCTAAGGGTCACACTCGACTCCTCTCTCACATTCTCCTCTCACATTCAAAAGGTAGCTAAAACCTGTCATTTTTTCCTCCGCAATATTACAAAGATACTCCCTTTCCTCTGTTGCTCGAATGCTAAAACTCTGACTCAGGCCCTCATTCTCTCCCGTCTCGATTACTGTAACCTCCTGCTCCGGCCTTTCTGCCTCTCACCTGTCTCCCCTACATTCTATCCTAAATGCTGCTGCCAGAATCACTCTACTCTTTCCTAAATCTATCTCAGCATCTCCCCTGCTGAAATCCCTCTCCTGGCTTCCTATCAAATCTATATCACACACTCAACTCTCCTCCTCACTTTTAAAGCTTTACACTCTTCCGCTCCTCCTTATATCTCAGTCCTAATTTCTCACTATACACTATACACCATTTTGACTCTTGCGTTCTGCTCAAGGATGTCTTCTCTCTACTCCTTCGGTATCTATAGCCCTCTCCCACCTTAAACCTTTCTCACTGACTGCCCCACACCTCTGGAATGCCCTTCCACTCAATATCCGAGTAGCACCCTCTCTATCCACCTTTAAGGGGGTGGGTGTCACCCTCCCAGTAGTCCAGACTGTTCATCTGGGAGATATTTGAGGCAGGTGGTACCCACATTGGGCAAGACTATACAGATATCCTATTTCAGCTTGCAGCCTAGCAGTCTCCTTCCCAAAAAAGAAAAGTGGCTACAGATGGGACAGTACCTACATTTCCAGAATATCTCACTGGAAACTACTGGAACATGTCTGCTTTTTACTAACTGCTCGCTCTGACACTTGTCCCTATATTGCTTTACATCTGTTTGAAAAAAGAACTACAAGAAGCTTTCTATTGATATGTCTTTGTAAGGCATTGTGTTTTCTATGTGTAGCAGCTTGCTATATTTCTCTGGCCTGGCATGTAAGTCTTGGTAACAACAGGCAGTGCTAGGGTTAACAGACACAAGGCTGTACATGTGAGATCACATACCCTCTTGTATCTATTATGTTGCAGCTTTCAGGCCCATGTCTGGGTCTGGGAGATGCTGGGATCACAGGACAGGATTAGGGCCTGATACGTGTAATTCTGCGTAGTTACTGGGGCAGGGACTCCTGCTCCTGTATACAGAGGTGATCCCTCCAAATTATGTTCAGTTCTGTCCTGACTCCTCCTGAGTCATAGCCTTACCCAGGGGGAGTGCTCAGACCCCTGAGTGGGGAAACCCCAACATAGTCCATATAATGATCCAGGGGAGATGGACCCCAGAGGAGTTCTATGCTTCAGGAGATCCTTCTATAATAGAGGGACACCCATGGAATGCAAGGTCAATAGAGTCAGCTGGACAGCCAGCCAGGTCAGCAGAAGAAAACCCTCCTGGCCTTGCTCTAACAGACAGGGATGAGATTCCTGAGATGCAGGGTCCTAGATCTAGGTAACAAGGAGAGGCTACGCTTGCGGGCAGGTGGTGGACACCATACTCTTCTTCCAATGAAATACGTGAGGTCCTAGCTTCTCCATTGTCTGCATGGAACTCCTGTCTGGAGTGGGAGACGGTTACTATATGGCGTAATGCCCTTGTAGATGGACGTTCACAGAGGTACACAATTAGGAGGCTTTATAATGTGAAATTATAATAGGCTTTATTGTGCCTTTTCCTTTTCATCAGGAAATTATCCAAACACAGGGGGGGGGACAAAGCTTCCATTCACTTGGAGTATTTCTAGTGAAATCCTATGCATTAGTTCACATCTCCATTAGTTAGCATTTCTCCCAACCCAAACAAAACACATAGCATGAAAATAAGCAGATATAAGCAGTCTCTTAATAATGAAAGTTTTATCTGTTAGCTTCTGTAGAGTAAGCTTCTCTGCTCTCCTGGAACCGCACCCGTGCGTGCACAGAAAATATCAGCATCCAGGTTTAGAAGTCTTGTTTGGTGACTTGCAATCAGCTATGCTTGGCAGAGCTCAAGACATGTGCTGTCTCCAAAGGTCAGCTCTCAGTCAGAGCTAAGGAGTCACTTCCTGTCTCAACAGAAAGGCTTTTGTAAGCAATCTAAATCAGGCAGGTGGTGTTTCATTAATTGACTACCAGCAGTTTAACCACCACACTGCTAGATTAAAGGCACATTACTTGAACAGGGATTACTCCCCTGTTACATACCTCCCCTGTTTGTGGGAAGCTCGGGCTTGCCACGGCCAAAGCCCATCCTTCCACTCTCATTCTAGATATCTCAGTGACTTGAATGAGAGTGGATGGAGGAAGAGAACCTTCAGTCCTGTTGGGATTGGAGCCCTTTCTCCAGTTTATTCGTGACTCCTCCTGAAGGTGTTTGAGATCAGCACCCCTCAGTCGCTCGAGGAGGACTTTCTCCAAGTATAGTCTTTTTTCTACGTGCGCGGTCATGAGAATTCCCTCGCGTCGGGTGCTCGTCTTATTGTGGCATACTGTATGGCAGCAGTTGCAGAATGTTTAAAAACCGCCCTTTTCACACTCAATGGGGTTGCTAGTTCAGCCCCTTTTAGATTAAGTTGCAATTCCACACCCACTTCCAGAGAATGTCCCATCTTTTCAGCTTCATCAGCTAAGGATTCTTCTGGTTTTAATTCAGCAAGTGTACCTTCTTTTGTTGCCTGCTGGGTGGCTGAAGGTTTTGCTAGTGCTTGTTTAGGTGGTTCAAATTTTGCAACCTTGTCTTTCAGATGAGCGGTATTCCCAGCTCTTACTGTACCCTTGTCTTCATGGGTTTTTGAGGCTGTGGGATACTGACGCTTAGTCAGGGTCAATACTTGTCCTTGTAGGACCGTAATCTTATCCGCGACAGATCCCTGGTTTTTGAGTGCGTCTTGCAAGTCTCTTCTCAGGGAATTTATCTGCATGCTTTGCTTTCTCTGAGCCTGCCTCCACATTTTTATTGCATTGTGGAGCACTATGAACTTCTTTGCTTGGGCCACAGTTACTTGTTTCAGTTTCTGGACCTTCTTGTGCTCCCTTATGTGCCGCGTCACCTGGGTTCTAAGCTTGGCTTTTAGCGTTGCTTTGGTGATGCTCAGGGTAGCCTTCAGTTTCTCATGCTGCTTTGCAGGGACATACTGGGTCATCAGACGTTCCTGCAGCACTTGAATTTCTTTAGCAGCCTGCAGCTTTTCTTCCTGCAGCGTTTGCTGCTTCTCCTCAACATACTGGAGGTGTGTACGCAGACCTTGCAGTTGGTTCTGCAGTCGGTGCTCTGCTTCAAACGTTTCCTTGACTTCTTCTGTCAACTGAAAATTTTCTTCTTTCAGTTTTAAGTTTTCTCTTTTTAATCTTGAATTTTCTCTTTTTTCAGTCTCTGTATTCTTCAGGGCTTCTTTGCAGTCCTCCTTCCATTTACACACATCTGCTTTGAGAATGACACTCTCCTGGCATGAGACTTCCTTCTCAAGGTTGAGGGTCTGAAGCTCCTTCTGAGAGACTTTGAGTTCTGTATCAAGATTACCAATAGTTTCTTTAGCAATGTCCACTCCTCAGTGAGACTGTGCAGTTCCTTTCTGGAAACTTCCAGGTCTGTGCGGCAGCTGTTGGTCTCATGATGTGAGGCATCAAGCTCTATACGAAGAGTGTGAACCTCTTGCTGGAAAACTGTCATCTGCTTCAGTGCCTCCTCATACTTCCGCTTTAGCGTAGCCACCATTTTATCCGATTGGCTCTGCTTTTCATCCATGGCGGAAATAGTAGCCTTTGCAGTATCTAGCTCAGTCTTGAGATCCTCCAATTCGGTCTTGGCCGCAGAGTAAATTGCAAGCACAGTCTTCTGTAGCTCAGCATTATTTTTTCTCTCCCTTTCCAATTCTTCACAGAGTAGATCACAGTCATGCCTGGCAGCTTGCAGTGCATCTTCAGGGCTGGTCAAGGGATCGTCACTCACTGGCTCCGACTTCACTTCCCTGGGATGGTTGGCCGAGGGTTCCTCACTGTTGGCACTGGACAGACACTTCTTTGGGGTACACGACTTCGGCCTTGGGCCCTCTGGATATTCGGTTAACCGCGGGACGAAGACTCAATTTTCTCTAGGCCACAGGGCAACTCGGTCCCCCTTTTCCTCCAGAGGATCTGCGGACGTGTCTGTTCCTTCCACGGTAAGTGAAGAACTGCTTTTCTTTTTCTTTTTCCAGCTTTTTAATTTGGATGACACCGTCCCTTCAGGGATATTGGGGTCTCCATCTTCATTTGAAATTTTAGCGGCTTCATTATATACGCCAGGCTTTTCTTGCAGTTGCTTTAGCTGACAGAAATATTGGGTGATCTGCTGCTCCTGCTCTGTCTCCTGCTGATCATATTCGTCATCAAAGGGAGCGATCTTTTCTGTTCATGCCGAGTTCAGGTACCCCCACCATTCTTGGGGTGTTTTGTGGGTGTGACTCGGTTCGGGTTCCCCGTAAGAGATGTCTTCCTCTTTATTGGACTGGAAGGGCCACTCTTCCGTGGGGTAGGGTTCATTACAGGAACGCTGCATCTTGTCCTCCATTTTTAGGCTATCAGGTGTAATTTTCTTCCTGACCTCAGGAGGCGCTATTGCAGCTGTTGCCACTGTATTTGCTAGAACCCCCAATTGCGGTAGTCCTACAGATGGGCATATTTTGCTTGTAGAGGTCGTAGCTCTCACAGGCATCTCTGTAGACTTTTCTTTCTTGGGATTTTTTTTTTTTTTCAATATCAGCAGTACTGTGCATGCATTTTCTCTTATCAGGTATACAAGATGTGCAGTTGCTAGGTAAAAAAAGTCTATTTGCTCTACACCATTTACTTGCTAGGTGCAATCTCTCCGCTTCAGCAACAGAATTTGGTTTTCTGCCTGAGTTCAGTCATTTTAAGTCTCATCTTTGGGTATTATGGCATTCACACTTCACACTTTGGGTGTCTGTTTTTGCTCCCAAGATATATAGGCAGACTTTTTTACTTGCAGAAAAAAAAAACATTCTTTCATTCCCGGCAGGGTGACTCAACACTCAGCATTTGTTTGCTAAAAATTCCCCTGCTTCAGCATAGTCTAGTATCAATTTTCACACTTTTCTGCATATACTCCATTCACAGCTGGTAGCCCTATGCGGTGTGGCAACATTTATTTGCAAAATCAGTACCACTCATGGGTCACCATCTGTATTCACTGCTTCAGCGAAACTTTTGAAAACAACAAACACCTATCCCTTTTTTTAAGGGCTGACTCACTTCTTGAACCCTGACTATGGCTGAAAGGCAAAACCCCTATTTCAATGACCATATTACACTTTGTGATAGGCAAAATAAGGTTTAGCTACTTCAGCAGTCTCTTCTGGGTTTTTGTAAAGTTTCAGTGCAGTGTGGTTTCAGTGGTGTGTATTCCTTTAATTCCGATCTCTGCTGCATGAGGTTTTTTTTTTTTTTTCTCTCATTTTCTCAGATTTTTTGTAGGCAAAAAGCATTAAAAAAAATTTCACATAAAAATCTCCGGTCCTTTTTAACTCTTATCCCACTTCTGACACCATATGTAGACGGACGTTCACAGAGGTACACAATTAGGAGGCTTTATAATGTGAAATTATAATAGGCTTTATTGTGCCTTTTCCTTTTCATCAGGAAATTATCCAAACACAGGGGGGGGGGGGACAAAGCTTCCATTCACTTGGGAGTATTTCTAGTGAAATCCTATGCAATTAGTTCACATCTCCATTAGTTAAGCATTTCTCCCAACCCCAAACACATAGCATGAAAATAAGCAGATATAAGCAGTCTCTTAATAGTGAAAGTCTTATCTGTTAGCTTCTGTAGAGTAAGCTTCTCTGCTCTCCTGGAACCACACCCGTGCGTGCACAGAAAATATCAGCATCCAGGTTTAGAAGTCTTGTTTGGTGTCTTGAAATCAGCTATGCTGGGCAGAGCTCAAGACATGTGCTGTCTCCAAAGGTCAGCTCTCAGTCAGAGCTAAGGAGTCACTTCCTGTCTCAACAGAAAGGCTTTTGTAAGCAATCTAAATCAGTCAGGTGGTGTTTCATTAATTGACTACCAGCAGTTTAACCACCACACTGCTAGATTAAAGGCACATTACTTGAACAGGGATTACTCCCCTGTTACAGCCCTATTATATTCTACTCACTAAAACCTGTCCTGATTATGCGGTATACGCTATGCTGTATGCTGATTCTTCTGTACTATTGGCGGAATGCCCAACCCATTGTTCTAAGGGACTCTAAGAACTGTTGGGCACCAATAAATACCACCAAGTTAAAAGTTCCTTGTGCCTTTCTCTGTTCCCAGCACCTACATCCCACTCCTCTTCAGCTTTGGCCTGAGCCCACGGAAAGAAGACCCTGAGATAAGAGGTAACCAATTGAGCTAACACTCTATGAGCAGGTAGGTTTAAACCAGGTCAGGGAGAGTATAAGACATTGTTATTCATGTACACCCTATCTCTATACAGCCGGCTGGGATAGGGGTGTTACATATGTATTCCCAATAATTCTATTTTCCAATGCTCTTTAGCATAGGAATGTAGTTATATTAAAGTATTACAGTAACATTCCTATGTTTTCTCTTTCCACTTAACATTAGCAATAGTTACATATCAATGTTACCTCCCATGTCTTATTTGTATTACTTTTATGTAAGGAATTGGAAGCCGTTATAATTGTTTAAATGCCTAATTGCAAACAGATATCTCTTAGAATTAAAGCAGAAATTAAAAATAATTAACATTGGTAAACAGCATGAATATTGTAAGTATATTTCTACTGTAAGTGAACAAAATCTTTGTTTAAAAATATGCTCAACACATACATATGTAGTATACTAGTCTGACAGGTTACTGTATTTTCCCTCCTTAAAAGTAGGTCAACATAAAATATGAATAAGCTGAGAGACTTTTGAAACTGCTTGAGGAACATAAGACTAGAAGAGTAAATCTCTGGTCTAGAAATTGCAGCTGCTGTGTGATGCACAAGGGTACTAAAGGACTTCAGTCTAGGGCAGGGGTGCGGAAATTGGGGGGTTCAAGATTTTGTGGGGGGAGTGCGGCAGTTATAAAGTTATAAATGAAATTAGTTATAAATTTAAATTAAATGCCGGAGGACCGTGCGAGGCCTCTAAAAGGCCGCGCGTATAGTGACCGCGACGGTGACGCGACGGATGATGTCACCCGCCGCCACACGCGAAAGTTGAATTTCGCTTTACAGCGACGTCGCTAGCGACTTGGCCATTGATTGGTTCAGAGGCTGTCACATGTGGCGACAGCCTCTAAAAAATCTAATTTGACCGGCTACCAAATTTTTGGTCGCAACATCGCTCCCGTCGCGCTTACTATAAGCGCTTGCGACTACAACAATGCATTTGTTTTGGAACGATGTCGCATCGCCGTCGCCAGGCACTATAAGCGCAGCCTAACACACTTACTTTACCTTCCAGCGAAGAGTCGTCATGGTAACCCGGTGTCAAATGATGCAGCGGGGTCACGTGAT
This sequence comes from Ascaphus truei, assembly GCA_036426205.1. Classification (NCBI taxonomy): domain Eukaryota; kingdom Metazoa; phylum Chordata; class Amphibia; order Anura; family Ascaphidae; genus Ascaphus; species Ascaphus truei. The sequence goes on along the minus strand of WSYH01004766.1, from coordinate 13,492 downwards.
GTCACATTGCCATGGCAACTTGATGTCACATGACCCCGCCCGTCATTTGACGCTGGGGCCAAGCGAGGGAGGGGGGCACGAGCCATAGAGGAGAGCAGGCAGGGGTGTGCATGGAGAAAAGTTTGCGCACCCCTGGTCTAGGGATAGAAGGTGAGAGTACAAGAGTAACATAATTTTCTATAGGCTGTGAGTTAAGGTAACTCCCCAAACTATTCATACCCTTATCTTGTATTTCTTTTATTTCTCCTTGCAATCATAAGCCTCCCATATCTTTGGGTAGTGTGGCTGTACCTTGAACAACATGTGGCTTATTGTTACCTACTTGGTTTGCCTGCCAATATACAGTGAGTAGATCGTGTACAGCTTTCCACTGTCAAGGAAACCTTGAAGAATTTTAATAAAAATCCCCACTGTTAAAATAATAATAATAATAGTGGTAGTATTAATTTTTAAGCTGTTATACTATAATAGTATGTAGCGATAAAGAAAAATGGAGAGGGAGCACTAAGTATAGGCAATATAAATTTATATCATAAAAATATTCCACAAATGTGGATAACAACAGTTACAATAATCAAACAATATAAATAAAAATTAACTTACAATCAAGCTAAAAGGCTGCTGAGGTATAACCGGGAGATCCGAAGGTGGGATCCAAAGGAGCAGATGTAAAGAGGGTCCGGATCGATGCCCCGTTGGTCGCGTTCTCCTGTCTCCACCGGTACACCTCTCAGCTCGTGGACGCTCCGCAGCAGCCCCTCGTGACCTCTACGCGTTTCGTACAATGTACTTCGTCAGGAGTACACGTGTTGGGGCTGCCTGGGAGCTTACAAAGGCTAGCACATCTAATGGGATTTCTCCCATTGAATCAACTCACCAGATGCAGGACGCTGTCAGCTGGGGTTAATGTAAGGGAGTGGCAGACAAGTTAATACATGTTGCAACTCACTTTGTGAAACATAGTGTGCACGTGAATAAGTGACCAAAATCCAATATAATATTAAGGCCAATATAAATAGTGCATATATGAATATTAATTTATTCAATAATATGTGAAAGGTGAAAATGTAATCATTTAATCAGTTGTCTCTACCCCTGAGAGAGACAGGTACTCACACAGGGGTGTAGCTGGCATTGGCAACCGCTGTCCACTCCCCTTGGGGGGGTGTGAAGTGATACCTTTCTCCTGGCTCTAGTAGGGAGTCATGGAAGAGCAAGGACTGCCTCTGGTGCCCTTGGCCAGAGGGGAATGTCCAGGGACCATCCTGGGGTTGGAGACCTGTCAGTTGTACTGTGCACAAGTTGATGTAATGCTGCACACCATGAAAATAATAAATGATACCTGCAGTTACTGATGCTCCTAGTTCAGTGAATACCTGTCTAAAGAATCCTGAACTTGACTAAAGTGGATGATCCAGGGCACTACGGATTTTCAAAAGTAGAATTTAATTGTCAGAACAGCACAACGTTTCGACCATCTGCGCGCCAGTCACTTGAAAAAGACTTCGCAGATGGTCAAAACGTTGTACTGTTCTGACTATTAAATTCTACTTTTGAAAATCCATAGTGCCCTGGATCATCCACTTTATTCAAGTTGTACTGTGCAGACAGAGACTGTGGTTGTGTATGCAGAAGGAATAAAAGGTTCCAGTTAACTATACTCCTGCCTAGTATGCAATCTGTCTGGGGGGGAGTGGAGTAAGTTCTTCTGCAGGAGAGTGCCTTCACACTACTGGAGCCTGCAGCAGATGGAAGCGCTGTACCAACAGAGATAAAGACCAGTAATGTACCCCAGAAGCCTGTCCAGAAGTCCTCACTACCACCGGCGGACAACTCAGCATCCTGTGAGCCAGCAGGTAGCCAGCACCATACACCATGTAATGGCAGAAACTCCCAGAGGGTGGGGGAAAAACTGTTACAAGTAATTATAGATTGGTTTTAAATTATATAGATGTAGTATAGTATTGCACCTGTTAACGTGATGCGTTGTGTTAACGCTGGCGTGTTATTTAACAGTAGTGCTATTGAAAACAATGGTTGAGATAACACATGTTATTAAACACATTATTTTGTATGTTACCAGGCTTAGTAACATCTGTTAGATCTGTATACCTTAGGAAGTTATCTTATCTTGCATTCGCTTTCGGTCTATTATATTAGCTTCAGTTTTAAAACAACAAATCTAAAAGATAAAGTAGCTCAACAATGCATTTGTAAAAACACCGGGCAATTAATGGTGAGAGTGTAATAAGAAAGTTTTAATAAAAAGTTCTAGCACACTCTGTATTTATTCTGATTGTATGTTTTTTCATTTCAATATACATATACTTTATCTATGTTTTAAGGACAACAGAATATACAAAATGAAAAGGAAGATAGAAACTGGAGAGTGGTCAAAACGGAGAACACATGTGGACTAAGTTACAACCTATCTTGTGCAATAAGAAGATGTTAGGAATCACAACAGAATCGAAAATCAGTCTTAAAATATTTGAGAAGGCAGCCAAGGACCCCATGGGTCTATTAATTAAAGCCTGCAAAACTGGGGAAAAGCCAGAGCAAAAAGTTATTTATTTATTTATTTATAAAATATTTTACCAGGAAGTAATACATTGAGAGTTACCTCTCGTTTTCAAGTATGTCCTGGGCACAGAGTAAAACAAAATAATACATGGTTACAAATACAGTTACATAAATGAACAAGGTATACATTATATCCAGCGCTCCTCCTCAACCCCAAGAAAAGAAATACATTATATACAAGACATTGCATGCACAGTTAAAGAAAATATATATTATGAGCGTATGAAACAGTTACAGACCAGATTAAAGTGTGAGACAGCCTTAGATTTGAAAGAACTTAAGCTGGTGGTGGATATGAGAGTCTCTGGTAGGTTGTTCCAGTTTTGGGGTGCACGGAAGGAGAAGGAGGAACGTCCGGATACTTTGTTGAGTCTTGGGACCATGAATAGTCTTTTGGAGTCTGATCTCAGGTGATAGGTACTGCATGTGGTAGGGGTGAGGAGCTTGTTCAGGTAGCTGGGTAGCTTGCCCAGAAAGTATTTGAGGGTGAGACAGGAAAGGTGAACTTTGCGCCTAGACTCTAGTGATGACCAATCTAGTTCTTTGAGCATTTCGCAGTGATGTGTGTTGTAGTTGCATTGGAGAACAAAACGACAAATTGAATTGTAGAGGGTGTCAAGTTTGCTAAGGTGGGTTTGAGGAGCCGAGCCATATACTATGTCTCCATAGTCAATAATTGGCATTAGCATCTGCTGTGCAATACGCTTTCTGACCAGGAGACTTAGGGAGGATTTGTTCCTGTAAAGTACCCCTAGTTTGGCATAGGTCTTGGTTGTCAGGGTATCAATGTGCATCCCGAATGTTAAGTGGGAGTCAAACCATAAGCCCAGGTATTTAAAACTAGTGACAGGTGTTAGGGTGGTGGTCAAATGTGTGTGTCAAATGGCACCCAAAAGGGGGGACATCTTCTCCAATTATCTGGCACTGGGTTTGTCCCATTTTTTGTAGCCAATGTTCTTTAGCAAACAACCCTTCATGTTTTCCTAAACCCAGGGAAAGAATATCTATTAATTAATCTGATTTGAGGTGTGATGTGATTTATGTTCATAGGAAACCATACATCTTTATAACCATGGCCACTGTTAAGGGATCTCTTTGCTCCCAAGTACTGTAGATATGAAACACCTTACATGTGTAACAATGTTATAATTAAAATAATGAATGCTGTACATGGTACTACTGTATGTGAACGTCATAAACTTTACTTCTAACCAGAATTTAAGCCATCACTTCAATTATTTAATCAGTAAAGTACATTAATAACTTAAGTCCCATACGGAAGAAATCCTAGCAAGTTTCAAACAGGCATAATATATGAATGATACAAGAACAAGTAATTTTTTAAATGTATTTAGTGTATTTTTATATTTTAAACTTGTTCTAGTTCTAACCTAAGTCATTGATTTAATGTTTTTGGGACACTCTCGCTGGTAAAAGTAATACAATAGGAGAATTTAGATACAATGAAAGCTGCTTCATCAGGCTTCCACATTAAAACATTTAGATAGAAAAAGTATTAAATAGAGATGTGCCCCAATTGCCAAACTATGCACAATTTGTGAAAATAGGGTCAACGTTTCCTAGCTGTTCACAAGGTAAAAATCTTTACAGCTTGAAATATAGGGTTTCAGAGAGTGAGAGAAAAAAAGAGAGATACTGTATAAGGGTTGATTTTACTAGGAAATGTCAAATGTGATCGAAAACTTTGAATTCCGACATCGATTACACCCAAACATTTTTTGGGGGCTAAAAAACAGTTTGCAATTTTTAAAAAAACTTTTTGTAAAGTGTGATTGAGCCACCTATGCTGAAGCTGGGGTATCCTGAAACCCTGACCTGTGGGGGGGGGGGGGCAGGGGGGCTTGAGAACTGGAGTTGTGCACCTCTGAGTTAAAGGACGCTCCTGGAGTTTATTATCTTTGCTCGTTTTTAAAGAATATAACAGAGTATTTGGTCATATTTTAGGCCAATCATGGCAGCACTTAAGTTTTACACCAGCATGTTCCTGAGGATCTACCACCATCTAATTACTTTGCATCAAATTAACAGTGTCTGAAAGGCAAAGCTTCGCAGTAAAAGTAAAGAGCTTGCCGCAAAACAAGCCCAAGTACTGCACACTCAGGTATAAACAATGCAATACCTGGAAATCTCTGAGTCAGGGAGCAGGCCTCCATGGTAGTGAGGATAGGGAGAAGTCAGAAGGAAGCTTTTGTCACACTCTACAGGGGAATAATGTCTTGGAGAAGGAGGTTTATCACCCAGTTTATTCACAGTGCTGTAAACAGGTTCAGGAGACCTGAAAAAAAGACGACATGAAAAGAAATGTGTGACTGCACAAAGTATATACAGTATGTTTTTAAACATGCATATATTTTTGATTTCCAGTTGGAAAGGAGAACAAACATATGCAGAAAGAGCAAATATAGAGAACAATACATTTCTTCTGCTACTGCATGCTCATAAACTTGTTTTGCTTACAGTTTTATAATTGCATATATTGATGTAAAGAGGTTTTGGAAGCTGCAACGTGTGCTGTATCTGCATTATAAAGCATGCATTTTGCCATTTCCCAGGGTTAGAGGAAGGAACTGCCTGAAATAAGGGTAACATTAGATTTTCTGCTCAATATTTTTTTTAAAGACTCATGCAAATTCTATTGTTAGAGAACAGTAGCAAATCCATTTCTCCACTATAAATATGGCATACAAAATCCATTCTGAAAAACAGAAAGCAATAAAGTGTAGTATTGTCAGGGGAAAAATTGTAGCGTTAACCCTTCCATCGTGATATTTCTTTGTGAAAGTTGAATTTATTGCTCAATATTACTATTCATGGCAGGCCAGCACAATTCCAGTCCTCGAGGGCCGCAAACAGGGCAGGTTTTCTGGATATCCCTACTTCAGCACATGTGGCTCAATTAGTGGCTCAGTATGACTGACAGTATGGCAGAGCCACTAATTGAGCCAGCTGTACTGAAGTAGGGATATCCTGAAAACCTGGCCTGTTTGCGGCCCTGGAGGACTGGAGTTGTGCAGACCTGATCCATGCCCTACCTACAGCCGTCTAGGTCATATTTACTAAGTAGTCATCTGCCATAAGAAATCACTTAGTATTTTTTTAAATCATTTACTGTGTTTATCTCTGTTATATATCTATAAATGTATTTATTAATTACTTGTGGTCAATTACCGTTCCCTTTTTTGTAACACACCTACATTTAGTTGTGCATTCTGGGTATTCTGTTTAAGATGCTTTTCTGGATGTGTGTATTGTTTAACCAAGCGCTTGATGACGCAAAATGCGTCAGGTTGTGAGAGGCTCTTGTTTTTAGGGTTACTGGATTGCTGCCCTTTTATTGTTTTGCAAAAAGATACCGATGTATCCAGACTTACCTTCTTCTGAGCCTCCAGAGAAGGTAAGAACCGCGCGTAGCCGCTGAGAGTCCATTCTTCCCTATAACCCCCACCCCGCAGAGTTAATCCTGCATACCAAAGAAAATAAGGCTGACTATAGCTGTGGCTTTATCACTCTCTGATAAAGCACCAGGAGAGGCATGAAATGCGTTAGAGCTAAACTTTTTCCCTCATTTGAGGTTCGCTATGTGCCAATAAATTTATTTTATCTTCAAGCAATCCAATCCTTTGTGTACAGTATGCAGTGCACCATTTTCCTGTTTGTTCTTGACTATAGCTGTATGTTAAAAAAATAAACTTCCCCCCCCCAAAACAATTTGCTGCCATGCTATGCCTTTAGCGTGGTGCTGCTGTGCAATGCCACGGGGTCATTTTGTCCATTTCTTCCACTATTTCTTCCCTAAGGCACATTCCAGTACGAAAGACATCTTACATTCAATTGATTTGAATCAATGAGCAACTGTATGAGGTATCTTCCAGCACTGAAAGGCTATAAGTAGGACATGAAAAGTAATATCGAATTATACATTTAGATTTGTTTTATAAATAAAGATAATGATGACAGGTTTAGTGCCACAATTGTTGCTCTGAGAATTCTACAGTTGTGTACCCAATATGCTAGTAACTCGCCTTTTTATTATATGCAATACTGTACCAATAACAAGAACATTTAACAGCATTATTGTTCTGCTTTATGTACAGCACTAACATTTAATGAAACATAATACTGAATAGCGTTGAATTCTTTAAAACATTGACCTGCATCTACAACATGAAAATCATCCTGAAGAAGCTTGTAATGTGATTGAATGTAATTGTAACTATAGGATATAACATTTAACAATTAGGAGCCATGCAGGCTCTCTCCAAAGCATCATTACAGATTGAAGAGCACAATATCTTCCTATTGATGTACTTACAGATGTGCAACATTTCTGGAAAAGGTCTGTGAAATTCCTTCCTATTCCTCCATCTCTTGCTTTTCCCTCCTTTGAGGCTCACACTGTCCAGATCTTCTCACCTCTCCCTGTCCACGTGGCAGTCATCTATCGCTCACCTACCTCTACTCATCCCCCTTCTGCCTTTCTCTCTCACTTTGAATCCTGGCTCTCGTTCTCTCTCCTCAGACTCTCCTGTTCTTCTCCTTGGGGACTTCAATTGCCACATTGATGACCCCTCTCTCCCTTGGGCTTTCCGCTTTCTCTCTCTAACCTCTTCTTTTGGCCTTCAACAGTGGACTGCAGCCAGCACCCACAAGGTTGGCCACTACCTAGACCTGGTTTTCACTAAAAACTTCTCTCTCTGATTTCTCCATTTCCCCTTTTCCTCTTTCTGACCATCACCTCATCTCATTCTCTCTATCTCGCTTCTCTCCTTCCCCACCTCCATCTACCCCTCAGTTCTGCTGAAACCTGCGCTCTATTCACCTACCAGACTTTGATTCCACTTTACGCTCCTCCCTCTCCTCTCTCAGCTCTGCTACAGACCCTGACAACCTGGTCAGGAAATACAACTCTGCCTTATCCTCCTCACTTGATCTACATGCCCCGCTTTCTCTCTGCCGTCCTCGCTCTTCTAACCCCAGACCCTGGCTAACTTCCCACACGCGCATGCTGCGTTCCTCCACTCATTCTTCTGAACGCCTCTGGAGGAAATCTCATACTCTCGCAGACTTTCTTCACTACAAATTTATGCTATCCTGTTTCAACTTTGCCCTCTCGCAAGCTAAACAAGCCTTCTTTACTTCTCTAATCAACAAGCACAAGTCTAACCCACGCTGACTTTTCCCTCTCTTTGATGCTCTACTCAAACCACCCTCAGCTGCCTCTTCTTCCTCCATCTCCGCCCAGGACTTTGCTGACTATTTTAAAGAAAAGGTAGAATCCATACGTCTGAACATTCCCTATGTTTCTTCCTCCCATCCTACACCTCTTCGTAACTCTCTTCCTGCCTTCCTTGACTCTTATTCCACTGTCTTAGAGGAGGATGTGTCACTGTTGATCTCCTCTTCCCCCTCTACCACTTGCTCTCTTGACCCCATTCCCTCCCATCTCCTAAAACCTCTTGGTCCTACTATAATCCCTACCCTCACACACATTTTTTAACTACTCCCTCTACTCTGGTACCTTCCCATCCTCCTTCAAACATGCAACAGTTATACCATTACTCAAAAACAGCAAGCTTGACCCTACCTGTCTTTCTAACTATCGACCTGTCTCCCTCCTGCCTTTTGTATTGTATTGTATGTCTTTATTTATATAGCGCCATAAATGTACATAGCGCTTCACAGTAGCAATACATGTTGTAATCATATAAATAACAAATAATATATAAATAACAGGTCATGGGAATAAGTGCTTCAGACATAAAAGTAACATTAAGGAAGTGGAGTCCCTGCTCCGAGGAGCTTACAATCTAATTGGTAGGTAGGGAGAACGTACAGAGACAGTAGGAGGGAATTCTAGTAAGTGCGTCTGCAGGGGGCCAAGCTTTATGTATCATGTGTCCAGGATTATCCACAGTGCTATTCATATGCTTCTTTAAGCAAATGTGTCTTAAGGTGGTTCTTAAAGGTGGATAGAGAGGGTGCTAGTTGGGTATTGAGGGGAAGGGCATTCCAGAGGTGCGGGGCAGTCAGTGAGAAAGGTTTAAGGCAGGAGAGGGCTTTAGATACAAAGGGGGTAGAAAGAAGACATCCTTGAGAAGAACGCAAGAGTCGGGATGGTGCATAGCGAAAAATTAAGGCTGAGATGTAAGGAGGGGCAGAAGAGTGTAGAGCTTTAAAAGTGACGAGGAGAATTGAGTGTGAGATGCGGGATTTGATCGGAAGCAAGGGGAGGGATTTCAGGAGGGGAGACACGGAGACAGATTTAGGAAAGTGTAGAGTGATTCTGGCAGCAGCATTTAGGATAGATTGTAGGGGAGACATGTAAGAGGCAGGAAGGCCGGACAGCAGGAGGTTGCAGTAACCGAGACGGCAGAGAATGAGGGCCTGAGTCAGAGTTTTAGCAGTCGAGTAACAGAGGAAAGGGCGTATCTTTGTGATATTGCGGAGGGAAAAAAAAGCTGTGTGTGTTGTGCACGCGCATAGTAAGTGAAACTTCTTTGACTTTTGTCACAGAAATTGTATTTGTATTGGTGATGTTTTAATTAAAAATCAAAATCGGGTCTCTCAGCTAGTATTTATATATTTCATTGGGCCAACGGGAGCGCTACTGGGAAAGTGAATTAAATATACACCAGTTAGCAAAGAAGCCCCAATGCACATCCAATATGACACATTATTTAGTTAATTGCTGTATGTTTTTCTTCTCATAAATATGGGTCATTTAGTTCAAATCTTTTGTCCGAAACATACAGTATCAAGCCTGAAACCATGTAAATGTAGACCCTTTCAGCAGGGTGAATCCTTATCCTTAACTATGAGACACACATAATGTATGTATGTATGTCTTTATTTACTGTATATAGCGCCATTAATGTACATAGCGCTTCACAGGAGAAATACACGTGAGAATCATATACTGTACATAACAAATAATACAAATAACACATAAAGGGTAGAAGTGCTTCAGACATAAAAGTAACATTTAGGAAAAGGAGTCCCTGCTCCAAAGAGCTTACAATCGAATTGGTGGGTAGGAAGAACGTACAGAGACAGTAGGCAATGCATTGGTTACTTTCATACATGCAAGTCCAGTATACGTTGACAAGTTGGACCGAGGCTATGAATAATCAGAACTTGACCAGTGCTCTCAAACGTCTTTTTTTACAGTAATAAGTCGGCTGAGATTCTAAACATATATCGAATTGGAAGATTAAGTGAAGCCACAGATTTTCAGAGCAAGCTTGGAAACATCACGTCCTTACTCCATGCATCTGCCGCATCCAATTTTGTGGGGATCCTTTCCCGGTAAGAGAGGATACAGATTTTTTTTTTTATATTTGATCTGGGATCAATAATCAAGTAAAGAGGTAAAGCCGTTTCTGTGATCCAGCACGTAATTTGCATTATTTTAACCAAGTTGTTTTGGCCGGTAACACTCTGTTTTTTTTTTTACTGCGGAGCTTGTTTCTCTGGTACTAAAGAGATGCATTTTTGTTTTTTCTCACAAGAATAACACTTCTTGTTTCTAAACTGGTAAGATTCGGACATGTTCCATGTAGACTGAGGCCTACACAATGAGTTATGTTTGGAATGATGGATTTTCAAACTAAAAATAGTCAGTCTTGGAGTATTAGTATGCAGCTTGCAAATTACATCTTGTTAGCTGGTGATACTGGGATGTAGAGCTGGTAAGTTGAGCAGTGAGGCATATCCTGGACAAAGTAGTAATGCCCATAAACAAGACTGGTTACTTTACATATCAGAAAATTGACATCACTCATGTGTTGCAGTACAGACTCATGATGGCCACTCATCCATTGTATGTGGGCTTGATGTTCTATTTCCCATTTCTCTCCCTAGTGGGTTACTGTTGCCAAAAGTGATTGAAGAAGATCTGGGCTTGGAGAGGACTGATATCGGAAACCTTGGAAGTGGCATTTATTTCAGTGATTCAATAAGGTTTGAAAAACAGATTATCATAACTTTAACAATATTATTTTTTATTTATAATACGTCTCCTAACTCCTCGCGGTGCCAGGTTTATATAGCTTAACTATGTATACCTGTCATATTCTCTAAATAAACAATTAACCCATTAGTAGCCATAGTGGCCATGAAGGCATGCATCAGTAATTTGCCATGTGTTCATTAGCTTACAATTTGGGGAGTGTCTATTAACAGGAGAAGTTGAGTTAGTACGGTATTTATTTATAATGCTATTTACCAAATAAAACAGGAGTTCAAGGCAAGGTTAAAGCTGCAGCTCAAGCAATATACATGTGTTTTTTTAATCAATTCTATACTATGAGCAAATACTTGCAGCTTTTAAAAAAAATATATATTTTTTTTTTAAAGAAATGTTTTATGTATGCTAATGTAACAAGGATTTTTGTTTCTATAGCAACCATTTACAAAGTCACATCCCCTTCCTCTCCTGAGAGAGGCTCTGGCTCTTGAGCCCTGCCCTCTCTCTAGCAGTGCCCCAATTGTATCTAGTGCCTACCTGGTCACATGATCTTCCACACAGAACTTTGCATCTTGGGTATTCTTCTGCAGCCCTAACACTGATATAAAGAACCCCCGAGCCGAATCTTCAGCGATCAATTACAGGAGAACCGTCAGTGTGCAGATTGTATCGATGCACATATTTAATGGAATTTTTTTTTAAACAGGAGCTTGAACTGCAGCTTTAAATGGCAGCCAATCAATGCTATGGAAACTAAACCAGAAAAAAAATAATCAATAGTTTCATCATCATTGAGTTCTTGAAAAATTAAGAATACATTTATTACTCTTTTGAAACATGACGAGTATAATATCCATATTATAGCTTTAATGCAGCTTGCACAGAGTTAATTGAAGATCACTATCTTTTGTGCTGGTTAATGTTTTTGAGAAAACCACAAGAAATTAAATCGCAGTTAAAAATATTTAGCTCAGCTTTTATTTGTTGGAAAATTACTTATGAGAAAAAAAGTGGTACCTTTTTTCTGATGGCCAAAAAATAAACTATACAGGAGCAGATTTCTCTGGAGCGCAACAGCATAAATATGAAAGTGAAAAGAAAAATGTGTGATGAGTAGTCCGGGATACGCAGCTTTCACCTGTAAATTGTTGAAAAAGTGAAGAGCCGGCACTTCGGAGGGGTTTTTGTGTAAGAAGGTTTATTGTGAGATCGATGTTTCGGTCCCTATTTGGGCCTTTGACAGATTCTCATCGGAATTCTGCTTTCCGTGGAAGTCTGAGCACCCGTGGCAGACACCGCTGGATAACTGTGAGTTCTCCTTTTGTTTTCAACCTTTAAATTGCTGACATTTCACAGCATACAGTAAGTTGTTGCTGACTCCACGATGTGCAACAATGAAAATACATTTTTTTTTGAAAAGCGTTGCGCTGAACAGATGTCATACTACAGTATACAGTTGACACATGTAATTTAGATGAACAATATTGTAAATATCTACATTAGTGTCAGTGGGTCTTAGGTTGTCGTGTAACCAAATATACATTGATATGTTTGCATGCCAATGTTTCCATATTTCTCTTTTTCCATACAGTACAAGTTTAAAGTATTCAGAACCCAGTGAAACCAATGGAGCCCGACACTTAGTAGTATGTGATGTGGCTCTTGGTACATGCACAGACCTCTATAGGAGAGACTTTTCATTAACTGAAGCTCCCCATGGATCCCAAAGTGTGCATGGCATTCGTAAAGTGGCAGGTGTAATGTCTGACTTTGAGGTGAGTTATAATGGAGGCACAGAGTCTTATGAGGCTTTGGAATATTTACTGACTATTAAAATACCAACTCTATAAAGACTGGTCACTTTGAAAACATTGTTGAAACTCTATAAGATTCAAAGAAAAATACATCTTACCATGTATTTATCAGTAGATGAATTACTACCAGAGGGATTGACTTGCTTGATTATATTATAAATTGGAATAAAATGCATACACAAATCACAAATCAATATTCTAATAATAATAAATTATTCTCTGTTTTGTGAGCTTTTGGATTTTAATCTATTTATATATCTGTGTCTACACTCATCACTGACCCAAAACCTCTTGAATTCAGACCTACTTTCCTCCTTGTTTAAAAGTGCATTCACACTTAAGTCAAAATTGGGAGTACGGTTTGTGTGGTGTAAAGGATTATCAGAGGGATCTCATTACCTATGTCACGCAATAATTGGAAATTGTATTTATTTGTGTTGCTTCTTTAACATCAATTGTATCATAAAAATATCAGGTGTGTCATATTTGTTATTGCAGACAAATATGTTCTTTATCTAAAACGATAGGCTACAATCATGGAATGTTCACAAACAAACTTTCTAATTATTCTGCCCTCTAAGCAGCAATGGCCTAGAAATATTTAGGCATTTTATCCATTAACAGCTGAAAAAAAAGCTGTGTGTGCTGTGCACGCGCATAGTAAGTGAAACTTCTTTGACTTTTGTCACAGAAATTGTATTTTATTGGTGATTTTTTAATTAAAAATCAAAATACAATTTCATTGATAAAACGCAAATACATTTGACTTATAATGTGCGTGCTCGGCACACATCCCCTGTATTAGCTATTTGCACTGAGTGTGAATATGTGTGTCAGTGTATGTCAGTAAGTGTGTGTGTATGTGTGTCAGTCAGTGTGTGTGTTTGTGTGTGTATGTTTGTCAGTCAGTGTATGTGTAAGTCAGTCAGTAAGTCAGTGTGTGTGTCTGTCAGTCTGTGTAAGTGAGTCAGTGTGTGTGTGTATGTATGTGTGTCAGTCAGTGTGTGTCAGTCAGTGTGTGTATGTGTGTCAGTCAGTATGTGAGTCAGTGTGTGTGAGTCTGTGTGGGGGTCAGTCAGTGTGTGTGTGGGGGGTGTGTGTGGGGGTC
>WSYH01004765.1:34369-50037 GCA_036426205.1 Ascaphus truei | reverse complement strand
CCCCCCTTACTGACACAGTGTCCCCCCTTACAGAGACAGTGTCTCCCCTTACTGACACAGCGTCTCCCCTTACTGACACAGTGTCTCCCCTTACTGACACAGTGTCCCCCTTTCAGGTATAATATCTGTATTTATTCCTATATGAGCTGCAGCGGACGCATTTACACAATAGAATAAGGCGCTAGCTAAATCTCCCAAATATCCCAGCCCACAAATAATCCCACCATTACATCTGCTCTCTACCTCTATACACAGGTATACTCTGCTCTCTACCTCTATACACAGGTATACTCTGCTCTCTACCTCTATACACAGGTATACTCTGCTATGTCTCTATACACAGGTATACTCTGCTCTGTCTCTATACACAGGTATAGTCTGCTCACTGTCCCTATACACAAGTCTAATAACTTTATTTAATATAGCACTTTTCTCCCAATGGGACTCAAAGCGCGTCACAATTACAGTATGGAGTGCGGCACACAGCACATAGGAATGTTACAGTATACTCTGCACTGCCTCTATACACAGGTATACTCTGCACTGTCTCTATAAAATAAATACTCTGCTTGCTGTCTCTATATACAGGTATACTCTGCCGCCTCTATACACAGGTATACTCTGCTCTGTACCTCTCTCTTCTTCTCCTGTATACAGCGGAACAGAAAGCACAGCACATGTTATTTGCGCAGGATTCTCCGTGTCCAGCTCGCTGCCCAGGCTCCGCCGCTCTGTCATTATCCCCGCCTGTGTACACAGCGCTGTGCAGCGCACAAAAGGGGGCCATTTACAGTCCAATATATTGTCCGCCTCCTCGCCGACGAGTATTTCCCCTCCCTGCGTATAACACTCTCCCTTATAGCCATGAGTCCGGATTTCTAGCGCTCTTCTTGCACGCCCGTCTCTTTTCTTTCTTGCGCTCTTCCTTTACCTACATATTAATACTCTCTCCTCCCCACCCTCTATCTTTCTTCCAGTCTTCAGGCTGCTGTCCCTCCGCTCCCCCCTCTCTCTCTCCTTTCCCTCCTTCCCTGTGGGTTACTGCTGGAGAGACAGCTCCCCCCTTATATTCAAACCCTCAATGTTATTTGGGGGGGGGAGGGGGTGTCTGATAGATTCAAACACACTAACACAAAAAGGAGAGATAAAGAGGGGGGGGGGGAGAAAGAGACAGGGAGAGAGAGAAACAGGGATGAGAAGAGAGAAAGAGACAGGCAGAGGGAGGGCGAGAGAGAAAGAGACAGGCAGAGGGAGAGACAGAGGGATGAGAAGAGAAAGAGACAGGCAGAGGGAGAGGGATAGGGATGAGAAGATAGGGAGAGAGAGACAGGCAGAGGGAGGGGGAGAAAGAAACAGAGAGAGAGGGGAGAGAAGAGAGGGAGGGGGAGAGAGACAGGCAGAGAGAGAGAGAGCATGGGGAGAGAGAAAGAAACAGGGAGAGAAAGAGAGGCAGACGGAGAGTGAAACAGCCAGACAGAGGGGGAGAGAGGGAGGGAAAGAGAGTCAGGGAGAGGGAGAGGGGAGACAGGGAAGAAAGGGAGAGAAAGAGATTCTGACAGATAGACAGTGATAGGGAGAGAAAGAGACACACAGACAGTGAGAAAGAGAGCAGGGGAGAGAGATACAGACACATGGAGAGAAAGAGACTTACAGACAGTGACTGAAAGAGACTGACAGACAGTGACAGAAAGAGACTGACAGACCCCCAGGAGAAACTGCCCTAAAGTATAGAAGAAAAAATAATCAAAGGAAAGGCAGCTAGTGGGGGAGAGAGAAGGGAGAGGGAGAAATGAGAGGAGAGGGAGAAGAGACAGCAGAACTAAAAGGGGAGAAGAGGGGAGCGGGGAATCCCTGATAACTTATATACATATATATATATTATCCTGTGTGTGATGCAAACATTCCCCAGCGCAGTACAAAGTGGGAGGAAGGGCAATAACAGTAACGAGTACATGTACGTGAGGACTGGGAGATCCTGCTCCGAGGAGCTTGCAATCTAAAATAGAAATCTATGTTATATATACACACACACACGTTACTGCCGAGTACAATGGCAGTTCTGTGTACTTATTGCCGCGTCCCTCGCAGGGAAGGATTTGGGCTGATTACACCAGGAGAAACCCTGCGGCTGCTGCAGTCCCACTAGCATGAGATATTAATGGGGAGGGGGGAGGGGAGAGACTCCGATACCTCCCACGTACACCCCCGGCCACGTAACACCGCCTAGTGCAGCCACGAACGGGGCGGAACACAGGAATATGCTGAAAGTATCCGTTTATCTGCATTATTCCATATATTATACCAGGGGCGGCCAACTCCAGTCCTCAAGGGCCACCAACAGGTCAGGTTTTAAGTATACCGCTGCTTCAGCACAAGCCACTGATTGAGCCACCTGTGCTGAAGCAGGGATATCCCTAATACCTGGCCTGTTGGTGGCCCTTGAGGACTGGAGTTAACCACTCCTGTGTTATGATAATGTATTCACGCACTGCAGGGGTTAATAATATCTAATTATATATAGTATAAAAAGAAATACATAGTGTATATATTATTACATTCATAACTTAACCCCTTCAGATTCAAAGGGGCCAGCAACGTATTGCTTTGCAGGCCCCTCTGGCAACAAAGGGGGTTAATACCCATAACCCGTGCTCCTCGGCTGGGGTTCCATGTTTCCAAGAAGCGACTGATCCAGTCCTGGATTTCCACCTCCCACCCCAGATAATAAAGCGGCATCGAGCGCTGTGGGGGAGAGCTGCAAAACCAGGACCGGCAATCTAAAGCCCAGCAGCGGGTCAGCAAAAAGAAAGAGTGGTCGGGCTGCACATTAACACTGGTCTATGTGAATTTATTGATGCACTGACAGAGGTAGGTTATCTGCAGAAAGCGCCTAGACTCCTCTTGCTGATCATCGGGGACAGCTCCAGTCCCCTGGATTTCCCCTCCATGTGATGATGCCGGCGCTCTGGGAGGAGAGATGGAAACCCTGGACTGGAAGCAGGGTCGTGTTGCGCAGTACAGTATTACATACCCCAGTACAGTATTACATACCCCAGTACTTCCAGTGTACACAGCAAGATAGAACACTCATATGTCGGATACAAAGTATCAGACAGATATACTTGTGAAAATTAACCCCTCCTCTGACAGAGGGGTAAGCTATGCCTTCTGTGTCTACCCCTCTGGCAGGTAAGGGGTTAGATAAACACCCCACATCATTATACAATCTCACTGCCATATGTTGTACTGCGCTATTGATTATGTTGGTGCACAGTGTCTGTCAGTTATTGCTTGTTTTATTTCTATTTAATGCCAGTAATGCACACTGCTTCGCAGAGATATTACACGAGACAAAACGGGGGAGAATGATGTAAATGAGGGGAAGTGCAGCAGACACTGGCAGCCCTGCCCCGAAGAGCTTACAATCTAACCGGTACGTTGAGGTCAGAGTATATGGAAACACACCATTTATAATCATAATAATTGCTTTTAACCCCAAAGCGATGCAGTCTCAGTGCTAAAGATAATGAGCCCGGGCTCCTCTCCTGAGTCTGTGTAAATAGAGTCCAATTAGAACAAGAGATTAAACAAGGCCCAAACAAAGTGCAGCAGCTGATGTTAAATCCCCTATAGGGCACTGCCCCATATAGCAAAAACACTGTGTGCGCGTGCGCGTTTAATGTGTCTGGGCGTGTTGGGGTGTTACTGGATTAGTTCAGTGGGGTAAGACGCCTCGGATGCCGGCACTAATGATCCTATGTGGCATGACGGCCGTTTCCTTCCCTTCGCCCGTGTTCCAGGCCATACCTAGGTATTGGGGTGTCTTACCCCCACATACTGTGTCTGGGGAACAGGTCACGCCCCCCTCCTGCTCATTTCTAACTGTGACCCATGTGTTTTATTTATCTAACAAGGAGCCCCCCAGGGTGTTTATTCCTCTGCAGAGAATGTCCTGTTACATGGCAACCGGATGTATTCATAAGAAAATAATGTATATATTCTTTTAACCCCTTCGCTGCCAGGACGGGAGCAGCAACACAGTGCGTAATGCAGGGAGTGCCCCTTAAAAAATGTATGCGCCCGAATACTGCGGATAAACTAGTGGTTTTATTATATTTAGAAATCGCTAAATAAAAGTATTCTGTCTTGAACACTAACATTACCAGATCTCTCTCAGGGGGTCTCGTGTCCCCCCCCCCGGACCGTCCATGACTAGGCCGAATGGATTTTGGACATTTCCCCCCTCACCCTGCAGCTCTTCCTAATGTCGGGAGACATTCATGTGAAGAAATCTTTGGCCGGTATCCCTAAAGATGGCGCCCACTATTGAGATATGGTCTGTAATGGAGCCAGGATCAGTACAGCCATCCCCCTCCCCCAATTGGGTCCCCAGACCAACGCCTATTGTAACAAACGTCCCCCCCCCCCCCCACCCCACACCCACAACCTCAACACATCTGGACTTTAACCCCTGTACTGCCAGCAGCGTATTGATTGGATGATGTTGCGTCCCCACCATCTGTCCCCACTTAGCAGACACTGGACATATTGTCCATTAAAGGCTAATCCTGCCCGTGACAGCGCCCAGTTAGGCTGCCGTCCTCCCATTGGCTGAAGCTTGGACCCTCCAGCTAAGGCAGCAGCGGTGGGTATATGGGTTGAATTGCAGTGTCCCCTTATCTCCTTGGGTCTCAGGGCTACACATTAGGCCAGGGATGGCCAACTCCAGTCCTCAAGAGCCACCAACAGGTCAGGTTTTATGGATATCCCTGCTTCAGCACAGGTGGCTGAATCAGTGGCTCAGACTGAGCCACTGATTGAGCCACCTGTGCTGCAGCAGTCAAAGACTGAGCCACTGACTGCTGCAGCACAGGTGGCTCAATCAGTCCCTGCTTCAGCACAGGTGGCTCAATCAGTCCCTGCTTCAGCACAGGTGGCTCAATCAGTCCCTGCTTCAGCACAGGTGGCTCAGTATTTGACTTCTTCAGCATAGGTGGCCCAGACTGATATTGAAGGGTTAAGTTCTCCCACCACTGCCCTGTGGGTTGGTGGGAGGCGGGGAGAGGAGGGGGCATTCACATTGGGCACCTTGCTGGGGGAGTGGTGATATGTCAGTCATTGTTACTATGGCAACTTCCCCAGAATTTCCCCTCCCCCCTCCTGCCATCCGGGGACTGTGTTACCATGGAAACAGGAACTGGGGGAGGGAGACAAGGAAGAGTCACAGGATGGGGGAAGAGAGGGGGGACAGGATGGCAGGGGGAGGAGGAGAGCAGTGAGGGAAGATGGAGGATGACAGGAGAGGGAGGGACAGAGGAGAGGATAAGAGGGGAGGGGGGAGGTGCTACGAAAGAAGAGGTGGAGAGAGAATGAGAGGAGAGGAGGGGAGATACAGGATAAGGGGAGGGGGGAGAGACATATATGAGGATTTGAGGGTGGAGAAAACAATGATAAAGAGGGTAGGTTAAGACATGAATAATCGGTTGTAGGGGTAAGACACGTATCAGGGGGAGGGGAGAGACACAGGATAAGCAGGGGAGGGGGTAGCGACAGTATAAGTGGGAGTGAGGGAGAGACATGATCCTGGAGGGATGTTACTGTCCTCACCCCTTCTAATATGGTTGCTGTTGAGACCCCTTCCTCCATTGGATGTGTGAGCATCCGTATAAGGGGAGGGGGAAGTCATGAATGAATAACATGTGTGACTTGGGAGAACAGACTGACGTATTGGAGGGGGAGATACCATTGAATCATGATCTGTGTGGATCTGGGACGATGACCGTTATCCTATGGTAGGGGTATAGACAGGATGAGTGTATGGGATAGGACAAGGGCTAGAGGGGGTGTAAGGGGGTGATAGACAAAATTCTAGGAAGGGGATGTGTGAGAGACCTATACGTATGGGAGAATGGGGTACACAACAAGACAATAATAGTCGGATTCGTGGAGAAGAACGCTCATAGAATATAGGGTTTGAGAGATGCAAAGCACAAAAAGTGGTGAGAGGAGACTGATAGGACAGGAGGAGAGGAATGAAACAGCAGATGAAAGGAAGAGAGTAGTTTCAAACATGATATAATAACTTCCCCCAATGGGACAGACACAGTATAGCGCGCGGGCGCTGCATCGCGTTTCCCCCAATGGGACAGATACAGTATAGAGCGCGCGGGCTCTGCATCGCGTTTCCCCCAATGGGACAGACACAGTATAGCGCGCGGGCGCTGCATCGCGTTTCCCCCAATGGGACAGATACAGTATAGAGCGCGGGCGCTGCATCGCGTTTCCCCCAATGGGACAGATACAGTATAGCGCGCGGCGCTGCATCGCTGCGTTTCCCCCAATGGGACAGATACAGTTAGCGCGCGGGCGCTGCATCGCGTTTCCCCCAATTTGTATTGTATGTCTTTATTTATATAGCGCCATTAATGTACATAGCTCTTCACAGCAGTAATACATGTGGTAATCAAATAAATAACAGATCATGGGAATAAGCGCTTCAGACATAAAAGTAACATTAAGGAAGAGGAGTCCCTGCCCCGAGGAGCTTACAATCTAATTGGTATTAGGAACGTACAGAACGTAGGAGGGATTTCGGGTAAGTACGTCTCAGGGGGCCAAGCTTATTATCGTGTTCAGAATTCCACAGTGCTATTCATATGCTTCTTTAAGCAAATGTGCCTTAAGTGTGGATAAGGGGGGGTGGTATCGGGTACTGAGGGGAAGGGGCATTCCAGAGTGTGGGGGCAGTCAGTGAAAAAGGTTTAAGGTGGAAGGGCTTTAGATAAAGGGGTAGAAGAAGACATCCATGAGAAAACGCAAAGTCTGGATGGTGCATAGCGAGAAATTAGGGCTGAGATGTAAGGAGGGGCAGAAGAATGTAAACTTTAAAAGTGAGAGAGGAGAATTGAGTGTATGATAAGGGATTTGATGTGAAGCCAGGAGAGGATTTCATGAGGGGGAGTGCTGAGACAGATCTCGGAAAGAGTAGTGATTCTGGCAGCAGCGTTTAGGATAGATTGTAGGGGAGACAGTTGAGAGACAGGAAGGCCGGACGCAGGAGGTTACGTAATCAAGACGGGAGAGAATGAGGCCTAAGTCAGAGTTTTAGCAGTCGAGCAACAGAGAAAGGGCGCACTTTGTTATATTGTGGAAGGAAAAAGGGACCAGTGTTTAGAAATGTTTTGAATGTAGAGAGGAGTCGAGTGTGACCCCTAGGCAGTGTGCTTGGCTACTGGTGAAATGATCTGTAGTTCCAATAGTAATGTGGAAGGAGGTAGTAGGGCCATGTTTGGGAGGAAGTATGAGGAGCTCTGTTTTAGCCATGTTAGTTTAAGGCGTCGAGGGCCATCCAGGATGATATATGCAGAGAGACATTCAGAAACTGGTTTGGTATTTACGCGGTGTAGTAAGGGTCAGGTGTTGGAAAGTATATTTGTGGTGTCGTCAGCATAAAGGTGATAATTAAACCCAAAAATGTTATTAGGTCACCTAGAGAGTGTATATCAGGGAAAGAGAAGAGTCCCCAGGACAGAGCCCTGGGGTACCCCAACAGAGAGTTCAATAGAGGAGGAGGTGTTAGCAGAAGAGACACTGAAAGTACGGTGGGAGGTAGGATAGATCCAGGATAGAGCTTTGTTCGCTCCAATAGTCAAATAGGAGAATGTGAAGGAAGAAGAGGGTGGTCCACAGGTGTCAATGCTGCAGAGAATCAATAAGTGAAAATGAAGTCGTAATAGACCTCTGTCTTTGCACATGGAGGGTCGTCAGTTTATTTAGTGAAGGGCTGTTTCCCCGAATGGGGTGGGAGCAGGGTTCGGAAGCCAAATTGTATGGTCTAGGAGAGAATAGGTTTGAACATGGAGCAATGATGGGAGAAAACAGACGTTCAAAGGATTTCAGAGGCAAAATAGAGGGGAGACAGGTCGATATTTAGAAAGACAGGTAGGTCAAGCTTGCTTGCTTTTGTGATAATGGTATGACTGTTGCATGTTTTGAAAAGTGAGATAAGAGAAAGGTTTCCAGTAGCAGAGGGAGGAGTTAAAAATGTGTGTAGCGTGGATATATGAGAGAGGTATAGGAGATATAGGAGATAGGAGGAGAATGGGGGTCAAGAGGGCAAGTGGTAGAGGGAAGAAGAAGGCGATCAACACGACACATATCCTTC
Source organism: Ascaphus truei (assembly GCA_036426205.1). Lineage (NCBI taxonomy): Eukaryota > Metazoa > Chordata > Amphibia > Anura > Ascaphidae > Ascaphus > Ascaphus truei. The sequence goes on along the minus strand of WSYH01004765.1, from coordinate 41,873 downwards.
TACTGATGACAGTGGAAAGAGTCAAGGAAGGCGGAGGAGAGTTCAGAGAAGAGGGAAGGATAAGAACAAAACAGAGGGGACTGTTCTGCCGTATGGATTCCACCTTTTCCTTAAAAATAGTCAGCAAAGTCCTGAGCAGATGTGAGGAAGAGAGACAGCTAGGGTGGTGTGGGTTATTGAGTAGGTTTCAAAGACAAACGTCGGCATGGGTTAGACTTTGTGCATGATTTGATTAGTTGAGAAAAGTAGGCTTTGTTTGACTTGGCGAGAGGGCAGAGTTGAAACAGGATAGCATACATTTGTAGTGAAGGAGTCTGCGAGAGTTATGAGATTTCCTCCGAAGGCGTTCAGAGGAACAGTTGGAGGAACGCAGCATGCTTCGTGTGTGAATCTTACCAGGTGTCGGTAGGGTTAGAAGTGCGGCTATTCAAAGAGAAAACGGGGCAATGTAGATACAAGGGGAGGACAGGCAGAGTTGTAGTTTCCTGACCAGGTTTGTCAGGGTCTGTACAAAAGAAACATTGACAATAGCGCTCTAGACACACCAAACCAAAATAAATATGATATATATAACCACTAGTGAATGAACATAAGAGACGTGAATAATAAAACAATATTAATATATACACAAACGGAATAAAGTCCTCAATAGGAAATATTACAGAAGACTAAAAACAGACTACGACAACCCTTTAACAAAAAGACTGTTACCACTTGTCTTTTCGCAGATGATCTTTCAAAAGGTCAGGGGACCTTGTCTCGTATGCCATAAAATAGAAGAAACATACATAGGCAATAATGTTTAACATTGAATGGGTGCAAACTACGTCAAAAAATTGACTACTCCCATTCAAGTAATCAAAATCACGCAGTCATCCAACTTAAGGGTTGGATCGGCCTATGTGATTATGCAGTGCCACCAGCCGCGCACCTCAAGAAAAAGGGGCCAAAAAAATAGGGAAGAGGTAAACCAATTAGTGTAGGGTCAAATTTAATAGGGAATAGCACAAATGAAGTGCTTCACTTAGTACAGAAAGGTCGTAATGTAGATACGTCAATGGTATCGTACGGATTAAATCAAAACACCTTGGTCGGGGCGATCCCCTTGGTTGCTCGTTCTCCTCCGCTCCCCCCCCGGAAACACTGGTATCACCGGACGCCGGGGCATGTCCCGTTAACGTTTCACTGTCGGTGCACCGAAGAACCACCGATCTGATGGTAGAAGTGGGTCCTTGGTGTTTCTTCTCTGTTTCTGTTCCAGCCTAGCCAACCACCAAGAAGCCTTTTGAAAGATTGTCAGGGTCTGTAGCAAAGCTGAGAGAGAGAGGGAGGGGAGCGTAAAGTGGACTCAAGTACAGTAGTGAATAGAGCGTAGGTTCTGCAGAACCGGGTCCGGGGTATATAGATCGATGTTTAAGAAGGGTGGTGGAAGGAAGCGAGAAGTAGAGAATAAATGAATTATGAGTGATAACAGAGAGAGGAAAAGGGGAAAGGAGAAATCTGAGTGCGACGGTTTTTAGTGATGAAACCAGGTCTAAGTATGGCCATGAGCCTTTGGGTGCAATGTGCTGCAGTCCCCTGTAAGGCCAAAAGAAGGTAGTAAAGAAACGAAGGGGACCCAAGGAAGAGAGTGGTTCATCAATGTGGCAATTGAGTCCCCAGGGAAACACAGAGGGTTACTGATGAGAGAGAAAGACGAAGGCAGGCCTGATTCAAAAGTTGAGAGGAAAGGAGAAGGGGGATGAGTAGAGGTAGGTGTGGTACGATAGATGAACCGCATATGACGAAGGACAGGGAGAATCTGAGACAGTGTTTAGAACCTCAAAGGCGAGGGCAAAGCAAGAGGATAGAGGAATAGAAAGTGGTTCGTGACGGCAGAGAGTGAGAGCAGGAGCCCCACCGCGCTCCAACCCCTGCCATCAGTGCGCGGAGTGTGGGAGAGGAAAGGCACCATAGAAGTGGCGGCTTTCCTGAGCGACAGTAGCAGACTGAGCCAGGTCGTCATAAGTTAATAGCAGTAGATGAGCGAGTGAGAAGAAGAGGTCATGCACAATGAGGAACTTTTAGAGGGTTAGGGAGCGATTCCAAGGGCAGCAGTAAACAAGGAAAGGAGGAGGTGTTGCCAGGGGTTGTGGGTATGAGGTTGGAGTGGTTACTCCAGAAGAGTAAGGGTTCAATGGCAGCGCAGGACGACGCTTAGGAATAGGCGCGGACCAGATTGGGAGAGTATCACTCCAGACGCACGGCAGAAGCCATGGATGAAAGAGGATGTGTGGTGTGATGATTTGTAAGGGTGTGTTTTAGTGCAGGGAGTCTTATGTGTGGTTACAAGAGGCAGCAGGTAAAGAAGGAGTTGAGGAACTGAAATGGCAGAGAGTGTAAGGAATATGTTGAGAGTATTTAAAATGAGTTAGAGACAATAAGTTGGCTGGTGAAAAAGAAGTTGGATTAATTTGCGAAGTGAACGTCACGCAGAATATATTGGTAAAAAGGCGGCATCACACGCGGTAATATGCAATCTGGTATTGATGATATCCTCCTTTCCAGCTTAGTTTCAAATGCAGGAATCAGGGCCAAGATGGGTGGTGCCACTTCTTCTGAACTTCCTTTAATACAACTTGAGTTGTTCAGTAGTTCCTGCCACTTATAATGTGCCACTTGGATATGGTGCGGTCAGGCAGCATAAGGGCTGTTCTACCTGGGGTATAATGGGCCTAAAAAGTCACCTGACAGTGTGGTTCTGTGCTGCTTATTAGCACATCTGAGGCACAGTTCAAACAGATGTTTTCTACACGTGTGTTCCCTGCCTACGGTGGCAACGCTTAATTTTGATTATGGGTAGCAGAGAACAGCATTCAAATATGTTTTTTTACCCGATGTGTGTGTCCCTTGCACAAAATGGGACAGAGCACGTGTATAGTGCGCGCGGGCGCTGCATTCGCGTACAGCGTGTTACAGTGCGTGTAACTGCATCTCCTGCTGCCCAGAAGGGGTTAACCTTGGGGTTGTTCCGGGGTGGTTCCCTGTGGCCGGTCTGCCCTCCTGGGTTATAAAGCTCCCTAAAATAGCCTCCTTGTTAGGAGAGCACAGGAGGGGCATGTGGTTTGGCGGGAGGGAGGTGCCCACCCCTTGCTGGGGGGGGGGGGGCAGCTCCTGCATCATCCCCCCTCTTACCCTGGGCAATAAAAATAAATGGCGCTGTCCCCCCTGTAGGAGCCAGAAAAGTGGGCTGGGAATGAAGGTAAGTGATAGCCACTGATGGCATGGCACATATACATGTGATTTACAGCCAGGCCGGGTATACAGGGGGCAACGCTCTCTCCTGTAGGTCAGGAGTGGTTACCTCCAGTACTCAAGGGCCACCAACAGGTCAGGTTTTAAGAATATCCCTGCTGCAGCACAGCTGGCTCAATCAGTGGCCACCTGCGCTGAAGCAGGGATATCTTTAGAACCAGACGGTGGCCCTTGAGGACGGGAGTTGGCCGCCCCTGCCAAAGAAGTTTAATATCCTGCCCCAGGAGCACGCCCTGCTATTATGCTGTAACCTCCCCGGCGCTTCATATATCCCACGCGTATATCTCCCACGCGTATATCTCCCACGCGTATATCTCCTGCACAGACGCATCACCCCTGAAAGATTAAGACGTTATGGAAAAGGACAAGTGTTCTGCGTTCGTTAGTACGTACAAGTGTCCTGCGTTCGTTAGTACGTACAAGTGTCCTGCGTTCGTTAGTACGTACAAGTTGTCTCCGTTCGTTAGAACGTGTGATGCTCATGGTCAGTAACAGAGCAACGCAACGACAAGTCTAAATAGATCAGGAATTAGGAGCGGGGGTATAGGGAGAGAGCAGGACACCTCTGTATATTGGTGCTGGGGGGGAGAGGTGGGCATGTCAGCAGCCCCTGTGCACCTGGTAACCCGGCCTGGCTGTGCGGGGGTGTCCTGGGTCCGCTAAAGATGGCCACCCTTCATATTTTGAATATATATTTTTAGCATAAAAAGTTTTGTATGGAACACAGGAAACACACACAATGACCCGTCTGGGCTCTGGGCAGATGAGCCACTCCTCTCCTAATATAGAACGCGTTAAGCTCCTTATCGGGAAGAAACCGGCAGCTTTCCATTAACCCCGCAGGCACCCATTAGTACTAGTCATATTTTGACCCTTAACCCTTTGTGTCTCAGTAACATGTCAGCTTGGTGTAGCGAGGAAGGGGTCCTGGGCATCCCCCAAGCAGGTAACCCTCCCCTTTAAGTCAGAGCACCCTCGGTATATGCAACACACACAATGGGTTAAAGGGATTTTATTTTTTTAATTTTCACCCTCATCCACTGACCATTTCAAGCAAAATAATAAACTGGTAACATGTTTGTAGGTAAGAAAAAAAATAAATCTTTAAAATGGAGAAAACAAGACTATTTTCAGGTAAAATACTTTTTAATATGCATTTTCCTAAAACCCAAATATTCAGTATTCACCTAGAGCCTGTCCTGTTGCGAGCGCTCAGAAGGAATAGAAGGCGCGAGCAGTCAAAACAAACACAACCATTTCAAAATATTCAACATTTTGTTTTTATTTTCTCACATCTCACACAAAAAAGGCAGCCATTTTATGTGCCCCACCCCAAAATGCGAGCCCGTATGTTTGTAAAGTAAAACGCAGGAAAACAAGCCTTTCACAGGCGGCAAGACTGTCGGGGGCAGACGGACACCGCGGGACGCCGGTTTATAGGACTAGGTAACCGTCCGGAGTCCCGCTGAGAGTAACGGACATTTCCCATGGTAACCGCCTCTCGCTGGGTTAACCCTTTCACTGCCGTGAAAGCGGGCGCTAAAGTATACATCACCCCACCAGCCACAGGTGACCCACTTTTTGGGACACAAAAGGCCTTTAAAAAACAGCGGTTTCCCGTCCCTCCGCTTTTTCTTTACATGTATAATAACCATTTCATACAGCTCTTTTCTCCCCATGGGACGCAAAGCGCGTCACAATGACAGTACAGCACGCGCTACGCAGCACATAGGAATGTTACACACAGTCTCTGCCCCGAGGAGCTTACACTATGTTTTGGTGCCAGGGCGATATAGTGACCTTACCCAAGGTCACAAGGAGCCGACACCGGGAGTTGAACCAGGTTCCCCCGCTTCACACTCAGTCATTGTTATCAGAGTCAGTCCCTACTCAATGAGCCGCACCTCCCTAAAATTAAGAAGCAGAGCGTCCCCAGAACTAAACGGCGTTCATATCACCTCCGGGTACCCCCTGGTTATTACGGGGGACGCCGATACTTCATGTAGGTGTAAGACCCCTGCATCATACAGGCCAATAAGAAGCTGCAACCAATGATCCTGCGGCTTCCTATTGGCCGTGTGACAAGGGACATACAAACGTCCATTTTGTTTCCCCAGGAATGGGATGTTCACAGCCGGAGCTTCTCCAGCAATTATCTCAGGAAGTAGGGGGCCCCCGGGGGCGACATTAATTCTCCCGGAGACCGCGGTTATTTCTTCAAAGATTACTTCACAAAATTGTACAATATGGGGCCGGCTGTCACCTCCCACCGATTTGTGCAACTATTTTATTCCTATACAACGGGAGTGGCCAACGCCAGTGCCACCAACAGGTCAGGCACTAGAGATATCCCTGCTTCAGCACAGGTGGCCCAGTCTTCAACTGAGCCACTGATTGATTTACCTGTGCTGAGGTAGGGATGTCCTGAAAACCTGACCTGTTGGTGGCCCTTGGTCTGTAGTTTGCCACCCCTGCTATACAATAAGCACAACACCCAAATTAAAATGGCAGCTAAGCCCTCCCTGGGTGACACTAGTAACCTCTGAGCCTTCTCTGACAAGCTTAAGATAAGAAGATTAAGGCAGAGTTACCATGTAACACTGCGCGGGGTCTGGGACTTTAAATAAACATTACAATCAAACACAAACACAAACACAAACACAAACACAAACACAAACACAAACACAAACAGACCTCTCTGGCGCGGAGGTGAAACAGGCAATATAGGGGAAAAGGGGGAAATAAAGCTAATTCTCCTGAAACAGAATGCGGGACGTTTGTAGTGGCGCTGTACGCCCCTCGTACCAGCGCAGATACACGCGGCCTGTGGGCAGGAACAGCGCCCGAAACCCCCCGTCTTCCACCTGGAGCAAGTCCCCATCTCCCTGTGCCGCCTCCGGCAAATTTGATTGTCAGCTCTTCAGGGAAGGGACGCAGCACCTGGAAAATGCCATTTGTAGCATAAGAAAAAAAAACAAAAACATTATTACACTTCTGATGGAGAAACGGCATTTTGAGGAAATTCTGCAAATTACATTAACCCTTTCACTATCAAAGGGAGCTGGTGCACAATGTCTTATACCTAGAAGGTGTGGTGGATTCATGGAATCGCCCCCCAGCAGAGGAGGGAATTGGTCCACCCCAAGCATCCCTTTAGACCAGGGGAACGCAATCTTTCCTGTGCCGCGCCCCTCCCCCCCCTTCCGTGGCTCCGGCGTCATGACGTCACCAGAAGCAAGGTAAGTGCAGCTTACAGAGGCACCCGCCGCTTCCCCTGCACTTAATTTAATCGCCTTCGGGAAGCGAGCGCGCGGCGCCTCTGTAACCCCCGCAGACAATCCCCCCGTTTGAGCACTGCTGCTTTAGAAGAAGCATGTGTTTGGGTGGTGTTGCGGGAGAACATATCGTATTATACACCGAAGCAGGGATTTCCCGGCACTTATATCCCCATAGTGTCCCTTTCCCTAAACACTCTCCTGATGTCCGATATCCCAAACTGTTACCCCCGGGGGAGATACACGGATAGTGTCAGCGGGACACAGAATGAAAACACCCTTTACAAGCAATCCTGCTTTCATAAACAGACTTATACTGGGGGCCGCTCACACAGACCCCCAGCCCCCTCCTCTCAGGAGACCCCAGGGCCGCTCACACAGACCCCCAGCCCCCTCCTCTCAGGAGACCCCAGGGCCGCTCACAGAGCGGTCTCACACAGACCCCCAGCCCCTCCCCTCAGGAGACCCCAGGGCCGCTCACAGAGCGGTCTCACACAGACCCCTCCCCGGGAATGTCCCTCTCTTTGCGAACCCGAGCAGTCACAGTGAGACCGGCACAGGCTGTCTGCGGAGTGTCTCTCTGGCACACACGGCAGGGCCCCCCCGATACGGGGAAACCGGGGAAGCCAAAGGGCCGCAGTGTGCACACAGGGTGAGCGCTTACAGAAACCCCCCCAGATATTCATCCTGCCCCCCCCCCCCCCCCCCAGGGGCCGAGGGTCTGGGAAATGTGACGAGAGACATCGGGCTGAGAGTGAGAAACCCTAAATAGGAGCTGTACCTGTGCAGGGGAATCCTCCTGTCCTCAGGGAGGCTCCATGTCCGGGGGTGCACCTCGGGCGCTGTATCGGGGGAGTAACGATGCAGGCGGGATTCTTACCATTCCCAATCTCTGCTGCTCACATCCTCAGCCTCACGTGTTGTGGGGAGTTCTG
>WSYH01004765.1:0-28522 GCA_036426205.1 Ascaphus truei | reverse complement strand
TCTAGAACAGCCGCTCCTCCCCTTACCCGCCGAAACCCGCCCCTACGCATCTAGATATCCGCCCCTCCCTTACCCGGCTCTATATACCTCCGCCCCCTACCACCGGCTCTATAACCTCGCACCTCCCTTATACGGCTCTATAACCTCCGCCCCCTCCCTTACTTACCCGGTCTATAACACCGCCCCCTCCCTTAACTTACCTGGCTCTATAAACCTCCGCCCGCAACCGCCTCCCTTACTTACAGTTTGAAGGGTAATGCGGCACTCCCAAAAGGAATTGACAATAATATATATACCGGTGCCCTGGTTCAGGAATCTCTGTGTGGTACCCCCAAATCATATGTGAAAGGGGGACCCGGGCACTGCGGATTTCTGCGTGGTACCCCCATATATCATATGTGAAAGGAGAACCGGGCACTGCGGACTTGCGTGGTACCCCCAATATCATATGTGAAAGGGGGAACCCGGGCACTGCGGAGTTCTCGCGTGGTACCCCAATATCATATGTGAAAGGAAGAACCCGGCATGCGGATTCTGCGTGGTACCCCCAATATCATATGTGAAAGGGGGAACCCGGGCACTGCGGATTTCTGCGTGGTACCCCCAATATAATGTGAAGGAGGAACCCGGGCACTGCGGATTTCTTGCGTGGTACCCCCAAATCATATGTTTGAAAGGAGTAACCCTGGCACTGCGGATTTCTGCTAGAAAATAATGTATTGTAAGCCAGTAGTTAACATTTCGGCCTCAAGGACCTTTCTCAAAAGCAAATGGCATAATGAAGAGACAACATATAAAAAGTCATATATATATATAATATATATATATATATATATACATACCCCACCACAAGTGTCCTCAATTGTCCCTGAATTGTCTGCATGGGGTAAGATCTCCATTCCCATTTGTTCCATGTGCCCTCTCCAAATCTCGCGAATCCCACGTCATCAGGAAGTGTCTTCAGTCTGACAAAGAACTGCCCCAAAAGTGCAGGTGCTCAGACGAGTGATTCAGAAGCCAGCTGTCTTCTGCTGAGTCTCGTTCAGGCCCAAACACACGAGTAACATTTTTTTAGGACAAGGCAAAACCCACAGTAAAGGGAAGAAAGAAGACAAGGAGGGGACGATCCGCCCCCTCCCTTACCCGGCTCTATAACCTCCGCCCCCTCCCTTACTTACCCGGCTCTATAACCTCCGCCCCCTCCCTTACTTACCTGGCTCTATAACCTCCGCCCGCTCCCTTACTTACAGTTTGAAGGGTAATGCTGCACTCCCCAAAAGGAATTGACAATAATACTTATACCGGTGCTCCTGGTTCAGGAATCTCTGTGTGGTACCCCCAATATCATATGTGAAAGGGGGAACCCGGGCACTGCGGATTTCTGCGTGGTACCCCCAATATCATATGTGAAAGGAAGAACCCGGGCACTGCGGATCTCTGCGTGGTACCCCCAATATCATATGTGAAAGGGGGAACCCGGGCACTGCGGATTTCTGCGTGGTACCCCCAATATCATATGTGAAAGGAGGAACCCGGGCACTGCGGATTTCTGGAAAAATAATTGTAAGCCAGTAGTTAACCATTTCGGCCTCAAGGACCTTTCTCAAAAGCAAAATGGCATAATGAAAGACAACATAATAAAAAGTTATATATATATATATATATATATATATATATACATACCCCACCACAAGTGTCCTCAATTGTCCCTGTAATTGTCTGCATGGGGTAAGATCTCCATTCCCATTTGTTCCATTGCTGCCCTCTCCAAATCTCGCGATATCCCAACGTCATCAGGAAGTGTCTTCAGTCTGACAAAGAACTGCCCCAAAAGCTGCAGGTGCTCAGACGAGTGATTCAGAAGCCAGCTGCTCTTCTGCTGAGTCTGTTCAGGCCCAAACACCACGTGGAGGTACTTTTTTTAGGACAAGGCAAAACCCCACAGTAAAGGGAAAAGAAAGAAGACAAGGAGGGGACGAGGCAGCATAAGGACACCGCCAGTGCTGCGTCCATGACAGTAGAGCACACACAGAACCTTGTTATTAATACAGTATGTCGGATTATCCACTTACAGATGCGGAGATCAACATCTTGTCCACAGGTCCATCTTTCGTACCCACTACCCTACACAATCGATTTGACAGTGAGGTTGAACTATTCAAATTGGAGAGAAAACTTAACCTCAAATCTGTTTTTCTCCAGCAGGTCACCAAGCACAGCAGATAATCCGCGGAACAAGGGACAGTCCTGTCGGCGAACATTTCTCTGACTCTGGCCATAAAATGAACGATCTGAAGGTGGCCATACTCAAAGGTAATCTTAGAACACCGAAAGAGAGACGATTGCATGAATACAAATTTATGCAACTGTTCGGGACACTTAGCGGTGGCCTAAACCGAGACCGCAGTTTTATGAGTCACTACTGACACAAGAACTCTCCTCCCATGAATGCTTAAGGCCATGTCATATACTGCACTATATGATTGCACATACAGCTGTCTCTTACACATACAAATAATCTATGTAATTCCATCCCTATATACCAATAGGGACCACATAGTATCTACACACACTTTTAGTAATGCAACACTGTGACGATAGTGAGGGTTTGGCCCGGGATTAACGGGGTTACTCCCCTTCTCAAAAGCAAATGGCATAATGAAGAGACAACATATAAAAAGTCATATATATATATATACTATATATATAATATATATACATACCCCACACAAGTGTCCTCAATTGTCCCGTAATTGTCTGCATGGGGTAAGATCTCCATTCCCATTTGTTCCATTGCTGCCCTCTCACAATCTGCGATATCCCAAGTCATCAGGAAGTGTCTTCAGTCTGACAAAGAAACTGCCCAAAAGGCGGTGCTCAGACGAGTGATTCAGAACGCAGCTGCTCTTCTGCTGAGTCTGTTCAGGCCCAACACCACGTGAGGTACTTTTTTTAGGACAAGGCAAAACCCACAGTAAAGGAAAGAAAGAAGACAAGGAGGGGACGAGCCATAAGGACACCCAGTGCGCGTCCATGACAGTAGAGCAACACACAGAACCTTGTTATTAATACAGTATGTCGGATTATCCACTTACAGATGCGGAGATAAACATCTTGTCCACAGGTCCATCTTCGTACCCACTACCACCTACACAATCGATTTGACAGTGAGGTTGAACTATTCAAATTGGAGAGAAAAACTAACCTCAATCTGTTTTTCTCCAGCAGGTCACCAAGCACAGCAGATAATCCGCGGAACAAGGGACAGTCCTGTCGGCGAAACTTTCTCTGACTCTGGCCATAAAATGAACGATCTGAAGGTGGCCATACTCAAAGGTAGTAATCTTGAAACCGAAAGAGAGACGATTGCATGAATAAAATTTATGCAACTGTTCGGGACACTTAGCGGTGGCCCTAAACCGAGACCGCAGTTTTATGAGTCACTACATGACACAAGAACTCTCCTCCCATGATGCTTAAGGCCATGTCATAACTGCACATATGATTGCACATACAGCGTTCTTACACATACAAAAATCTATGTAATTCCATCTACTTATACCAATAGGGAACCACATAGTATCTACACACACTTTTAGTAATGCAACACTGTGACGATGTGAGGGTTTGGCCCGGGATTAACGGGGTTACTCCCCAGGGCCCCCCCCTCTAACCTCGCCAGGGAGACAAGGGGTTAACTGGGGTGAGGCCCAGAACTGGATTAACCCTTGTTAAATAACATGAAAATGCTTATTCCCCGTGTAAATGATGTTGTGTTGCTGGATCAGGGTTTGCATAAACCCACCACTGGGAATTAAGGGGTTAATCTATATGCAGTGCTGAATAAACAGTTACCTGAAAACGGTATATTTGGTAACTGAGTAAGCCAGGACCCTGAGCCTGGGGGTACCGCCTCCCGGGTCACCCCCCAAGTACACACATATTAAAAATATAACGTTGTATATAAGAAAACATATATTTTGATAAAGTGACTTTTTGTAGTTTTTGAAATACACAGGCAGAATGCTAATAATGGTGGGCAATGTACAGGCAGAATGCCTGTCTTTATAATGCATGAGGAGCCAAATGGTGCCTATATGAGTATTCACTGGAAGTGTATATCAACAGAGAGGTGTGATACATCGCCCTGATCAATAGGAATGACCTAATTGGTTATGCAAAAGCAAAAAAGCCCACTTCAAAAGGTTATTGACGTGGCCAGTAGGATGATAATAGGATTCCTGCTAGATTTGAGCCTGGCTTCCAGGGGAATTGTTTATGCGGGAAGCAGGCAAAAGGAAGGGAAGGGTTGTTATTCACACTTCCAGCCAAAGGTATTCCCCAACAGGATATCAAAAGTGAGTAACTTTATTAAAATAAGGATACTATGAGATGTCCTGGCTGTGAACCGGCTAAGAATTACATAAGTGTATTGGCGAGAGTAAGCCGATCTTGGGAAGTCTAAACATTGAATATGTAACTGTGCTAAATGCCAGATATATATCTCTTTAATGTTCATATTACAAGTAATGATGGGTTCTCTCTACGAGCGTCAGGTGTCCCAGAATGCAGTAATAATCCACCTGACTGGTGTATAACGGAACGGAAGTTATGCAATGATTTGCAGTAAGTAAATATGAAATTTGGTTTGAGTCTGAGGAACCCTGTTGTATGAGCAGGAAAGGCTAGAATTTACAAACCTGATCATCAAAGACTAAGTGGCTAATTGCTTATGCTTGGCCCAACGGACAAAAGGAATTAACCAGAGGAAGTGGAACTTTTCACACTGACCACCTAGCTTCAAAGGCTTCAAGAGGATTTTACTAGACGGCACGGAGCCGTAAACTGGGGTACCAGGGTTAAATGATATATAAGTCAAGCCACCCTTTACCCATGTTGTTCATGTTCATTGTTCTCATGCAAATGATCTTCATTCATGCATGTGACCTGCCTGTTTTGCTGTGATGTCACCTGGAGATATAGGAGAAGTGCAGTCTGTAATCCTGCTGGTGTTTGCCATATCTTACGTAAGTGTCTATATTTGCCTGTTATTGTATAATCTGTTGTGTTCACCTTATCAAAGAATAAATTCTATTTATCATATCTAAAGTCTCGTCCCAGTTCACACCAGGTATATATATATATTTATATATTAGTTTTTGGTGTACAATTACAGCCTGTCGCAAGCTCTCGTACAGGCTTGTAATTAACTGGTGGCAGCGGGTGGGGATCGAACTGGACTCTGGATTACAGTATTCTGCGGGGGGGACTGTGATCCAGTGGGAAATTGATGGTAATTGCAAGGTTCCTGGGACTAAAGATATTGAACAACACAGTGTACAACATATAACACAAGATATGGCACCTCCTCACTGTTCCCTACTGTGAGAAGCTTGCCTCCAGAACCAAAGTGCCGGCCATCCGTCTGACTGGAGCCGGGCACTGAGACCGGAGGAGTGCATAAGTCGGCGCGGGGAGCAGCAGCAGCCAGCAAGGCTGAGAGAGAGACAGAATGGGTGAGCCTGAAAACCCGGCAGGCTGAGCAAAGATCTGCAGCTGGCTGTAACATCAGACATGTGGAGGGAGCGGGTGGTCTTGCACCAGGAGAAGTATTGGCCGTTGGGCGGCCGGTGTCCATTTACCCAGAATGCTGGCCCTGATGTTGCACACGGAGAGAGATGTCCCAAGCAGAGCGGCTCGAGCAGCTGAAGCTGGCGATGATCGACCCACTTATCCCCTCCCAGAGCCCGGCGCTCAGGCAACTCCGCTCTGGACTCCGTTGCCCCTGCTGGGGTTAGTCCACCGGCGGCGGAAGGAGCTCTGGAATGGACCGGCGCTCAGGAACTCCGCTGGAACTCCGTTGCCCCTTGCTGGGGTTAGTCCAACGGTGGCGGAGAAGAAGCACCGGCAGTTGCTCGGCGCACTGCCAACAAATGGGCCACAATAATGCCCAGTGCCCTGACCGTGGCGGTCAGGCGAAGAACCCCTCAGGGCCAACGCTCACAGCTGCGGAAAAGACTGACCCAGTTACGATCGTCCTCTGATGGCTCCCGCCCAGCCGGGGCGACAACCCTCCTCGGGACGTCTCCTGGAGAACCTGGACGGGCTGCATCAGCAACCAGTGGCGGAGAGCAGCGGGCCATCCAACCTGACCCGGCGGAGAAAGCGAGGAGGGCGACAGAGAAGACGCCGCCCACTCCGGCATCCTGCCGGCGGCGAGTTTTATTCAGGGGGGAGGGACAGGGGTTGCGGGAGGGGGTTATTTTACCAAGTTTGCAATGGAGCTGAGTTCCTCACACAAAGACCTGGGAACCTTGTCCTGCACCATTTTACCTGTACCCACAGGGGAGTGGGGGCAGCGGCCGGCGCTGCCCAGCAAGATGGGGCCGGCGGGCGCCGCTCCAGTCCACCATGCAATTGGGACCAACGAACGGCGGCGGTCTCTGCGGGGACCACAAGGTAAGCCAGACCAAGTCGCAGACGACTACTGACTATGTTTCCCTATGACTGTACCCTGTTGTTTCACTCTAGGGGTGACTGGGGGGGGTGCAGGACGATAGGGGCACCAGGGGAGGGGAAGGAAGGGCAGCTGGTAGGGCAGTCAGGATTCCCAATTACCTTGGCGGGGCAGCAAGGGGACCCTCAGTTAAGAGTCCCACTGTTGCAGCCTTGCTATGGGCTGGAGGTACACAGGGGTTGTGGCACAGTTAGACCACCCCAGATTACCTGCCAGCCAGGAGCTAAGGTGGGTGCACTGCACCAGCAACCCTGAGCCACCTCGGTAATGGGGGCACAGCTTTCAGGGAGAGGGGCTCACCACCGTTAGCACCCAGCTCTAGGGTAGGATTGCCTGGGAGGGTTGGGTGGGCCAGTGGGAACCGGGGAGGGAAGGCAGCAAGTGAGCCAGCCAGATTTCCCCATTACCCTGGCGGGGGCAGCAAGGGGACTCTCAGTAAGAGCCCCATCGTTGCAGCTTGCTATGGGCTGGAGGTACCAGGGGTTGTGGCAAAGTTAGACCACCCCCGATTACACTTCCAGCCAAGAGCTAAGGCGGGTTGCATCTGGAGAGATGCCCCTGGGCAATTCCCCGGTTAATGGGGAGACAGTGTTCAGGGAAGAGGGGGCCTCACTCAGGTGTCCATAGGATCCAGGTTAGGATTAGATAGCAGGGAGAAGCGGAGTGAGGGGATGGCTGCAGGTAGGAGCCAGCAGCAGATCTCAGTGAGAGAAGGAGGCTAGTGGTTGAGCCAGGGAGGGAAAGCATCAGGTAGTGGAGCTGAGTTTGTCCCGTTTACTCTGGCAGAGCCCCAGGGGGTTTCTCAGATCAGAAGCCCCCTGTTGCAGCCTGGCTATGGGCTGGGGGTATCCGTGGCCAGTGGCAGCTTGTGCCACCCCAGGGATACCTGCCAGCCAAGCGCTAAGGCGGTTGCATCTGGAGAGGTGCCCCTGAGCTCATCCCTGGTAAGGGGGAGACAAGAGTCAGGGACGGTAGGTGACACTCAGGTAGTTCCAGGGTCTGGGGTAGGATTGCCCAGGGAGGAGAGGAGTGCAGGTGGGCTGCTTGGAGGTGAAGCAGCCGGATGAGGTGCTGGCCTAGGGGAGGTAGGCAGGGAGGCACCGTGGAGCAGGAGGAGATAGGAGGTCAGAGGGGTGTCAGGCAGCTGGCAGAAGCTAGGGATGGGCTAGGTAGGCAAGAAATCCCTTGCTATGACAGGCCCAGGAGTGACCCCCCTGACAGATTCACCCGGGTCCCCAAAGGAAGGGCTGTGGGTAGATAGGCAGCCAGGGAGGAGAGTCAGGAGTATGGCGGAAGCAGCTACAGGTGACACAGAGCCAGGGCAGGGGTAGGGTCCTTACAGACTGGTGACATAACCCTTTCTCCAGACTTGGTTGACAGGGAACGCGACGGTCTGTGCTGGATAGTGGCTCCTGCAGATGCAAGAGGACATGCCAGTCTCTGGGCACGTGTGCAGCTGGACTGCACAGGAGCCCCTTTCATGGAGGATTGGTCCCAAGGGACTGGGTGGGGGGGCAGAGGGAGGCCAAGGAGAAGCCCGGCGTTGCAGGATCTGGACTTTAACATCCACGGTGTACTGGTCAATGCCGGAGGAGACAATTTTGCCAGGCCAATCCCTCAGGACGTATTGAGGGCGTCAAGGGGCCAGTGGAACCCAGTGGCTGGGGGGGGGATGTGTGACTGGGCACCAGGGCCCATTGAGCGGGGAGGTGGACGATCTGTGACGATAGTGAGGGTTTGGCCCGGGATTAACGGGGTTACTCCCCAAGGGCCCCCCTCTAACCTCGCCAGGGAGACAAGGGGTTAACTGGGGTGAGGCCCAGAACTGTGACTTAACCCTTGTTAAATAACATGAAAATGCTTATTCCCCTGTGTAAATGATGTTGTTGCTGGATCAGGGTCTGCATAACCCACCCACTGGGACTTAAGGGGTTAATCTTATATGCAGTGCTGAATAAACAGTTACCTGAAAACTGGTAATTTGGTAACTGAGTAAGCCAGGACCCTGAGCCTTGGGGTACAGCCTCCGGGTCACCCCCCAAGTACACACATATTAAAAATATAACGTTGTCATAAGAGAAACATATATTTTTGATAAAGTGACTTTTTGTAGTTTTTGAAATACACAGGCAGAATGCTAATAATGGTGGGCAAATGTACAGGCAGAATGCCTGTCTTTATAATGCATGAGGAGCCAAATGGTGCCTCATATGAGTATTCACTGGAAGTGTATATCAACAGAGAGGTGTGATACATCGCCCTGATCAATAGGTAACTGACCTAATTGGTTATGCGAAAAGCAAAAGCCCACTTCAAAAGGTTTATTGACGTGGCCAGTAGGATGCTAAATAGGATATCCTGCTAGATTTGAGCCTGGCTTCCCAGGGGAATTGTTTATGCGGGAAGCAGGCAAAAGGAAGGGAAGGGTTTGTTATTCACACCTTCCAGCAAAAGGTATTCCCCAACAGGATATCAAAAGTGAGTAACTTTATTAAATATAAGGATACTATGAGATGTCCTTGGCTGAACCGGCTAAGAATTACATAAGTGTATTGGCGAGAGTAAGCCGATCTTGGGAAGTCTAAACATTGAATATGTAACTGCTGCTAAATGCCAGATATTAATATCTCTATTAATGTTCATATTACAATGTAATGATGGGTCTCTCTACGAGCGTCAGGTGTCCCAGAATGCAGTAATATATCTCACCTGACTGTGTGTATAACGGAACGGAAGTTATGCAATGATTTGCAGTAAATATGAAATTTTGGTTGAGTCTGAGGAACCCCTGTTGTGATGAGCAGGGAAAGGCTAGAATTTACAAACCTGATCATCAAAGACTAAGTGGCTAATTGCTTATGCTTGGCCCAACGGACAAAAGGAATTAACCAGAGGAAGTGGAACTTTTCACACTGACCACCTAGCTTCAAAGGCTTCAAGAGGATTTTACTAGACGGCACGGAGCCGTAAACTGGGGTACCAGGGTTAAAATGATATATAAGTCAAGCCACCCTTTACCCATGTTGTTCATGTTCATTGTTCTTCATGCAAATGATCTTCATTCATGCATGTGACCTGCCTGTTTTGCTGTGATGTCACCTGGAGATATAGGAGAAGTGGCAGTCTGTAATCCTGCTGGCTGTCTTGCCATAATCTTTACGTAAGTGTCTATATTTTGCCTGTTATTGTATAATCTGTTGTGTTCACCTTTATCAAGGAATAAATTCTATTTATCATATCTAAGTCTCGTCCCAGTTCAAACCCAGGTATATATATATATTTATATATATAGTTTTTGGTGTACAATTACAGCCTGTCGCAAGCTCTCGTGACAAACACCCTCTTACATTTCCACACCATTGGTGTACACTCCCACTCCACACACCTTTTGTAAGGCACTGTATAAAGTTATATACACACACACTATTTAACACCTCAAGTCATAAAACGCATACTACACAGGGGGGAGGGATAGGCTTCAGTCAGATACATTCCAGGACGCACTGTTTTTAAGTTAAACCTTGCTTTATCCATTGTAACACCACCGGAAGAAGCGATCAATGTAACACCGCCGGAAGAAGAGATCAGTGTATCTCGAAAGCTCGCACAAATAAAAGCATTTTGTTAGCCACAGAACGGTATCGTCTATTCGTTTTTGATTATTAAGCTTGGCTACTGATACCTCTATTTGGGAGTTCTAAGAATTGTTACTGATCACTTGAATTTCTTTCTGTCGTGAATTCTTGAAAAGATATAGGATTTTTTTTATCTCTGTTAATTAGATATAAACACATTATTCCTTTCTTTTTCCAGCTTTGGGAAGATTCCTCTGATGTCCCTAGAATAAATGACCTGTTTTCCTGTATTTTGAAACGTATATTAGTTTATATCTTGTCCTTCTCTCCAAGATATTATAATGTCTCTTATAATATTATTTTTTATTTGTATGGGAATTTCCACCCACTTCATATGTAATAGTTCCCCTAACGATACTGGCTCGGTAAATTGTCTCTCCAGCTTATGTGACGAATAATAGTTTTTGTCTAATATCCAATCACCTAAATGTCCCTAAAAACATGCCAGATTATAACTTCTAATATCTGGTAAAGTAATTCCCCCCAAAATCTTTGGGTAAAGCGAGTACAGACACTGACTCTGATAACAATGACATCGGGTGTGAATCAGGGGACCTGGTTCAATTCCGTGTCAGCTCCTTGTGAACATGGGCAAGTCCCACAGGTGGCATCACCAGCACAGATTGTAAACTCATCTGGGCAGGGATGATATTTTCTTGGTGTAGCTTTCCCAAATCTGGTTCAAACATGATACCCAGGTTTCTCTTAAGGGTTTTTTTTGTTACATTTAAAGGCAGTTTTTTAAAGTCTCTATCATCATCTGGTTTAATGATGTACACACATTCCTGTTTTCTGTCTTAGATTGCCCCTAGTATTTCTCTTATCTTCTTACTGGGTTCAGAGATAAAAATCAAGATATCATCTTCGAACATAGCCCTTTTTGCTTTGTGGTGCCTATTTTTATACCTTCAAATCCGTTTATTTCCCTCAAATATTGTACTATGGGCTCAATTTCTTTATTGAATAAAGGTGACAATGGTCACCCCTGCCTCGTACCACTAAATAAAAAAAACTCTTCTGATAAGCATGCAGCAGCTAATATTTTGTCCTTTGGACGTGAGTATATTGCCTTCAACATCACTCAGACTGATTGAGCCACCTGTGCTGAAGCAGGCATATCCTTAAATCCTGACCTGGTGGTAGCCCTTGAGGACTGGAGTTGGCCACTCCTGGTATAGACATATTTCTAAGTGCTGTGTGTTCTCACTGTGTCTTTGGTTACTAGATCAGATGTGACTCCTGCAACACAAACCACAACTTTAAACTGCTGTAAACTTTTGTCGACTTCACTTTTTTCCAAGTAAGAGATAACTATGTCAGCATGTTACAAAACGCGCAAAATGATATTGATCATTTGTCCGTGTCCCCAGAAAGGGGTCGGCGATCCTACTTCCATGTTTATTTATCCACACCAATACACATTTGGGGTTGTTATATTTGTGTTCTGTAATATTACTGAGATTATTTCCATCTGTTCCCGAAATCAGTATATATTATGTTAACATGCTATATTTGTCACTTGTACTGGGGGGAGGGGAGCACACCATAGTAATTCAGCAGGACCCCTGTCCTTGTATCTGGTTTGTGGAACTTGTAGATTGACACTGTGTGCGCATTTGCATATGCCATTACCCAGAATCCCTGGCTGCAGTAGAAGCAGTGTATACTAAGAGATAATGGCGCATGGGAGGTTTGCAGACCTGTCGGAGACGTGTAGCTGTGCTCACACGTGGGATTTGTATTAGATTTATTTATGCAATGTTATATCCTTCCATTCAATGACCATGTAATTAAAAATAAATGTACCTTTCTCCCCAAACAAGTCATTGTTTTTCATAAACTGCAGTGCTGTAATTAGGCCACATGAGGGCAGCAGAACACAAGCATATGAAATCAAATGGACTGTGTACTCGTTCTCACAGATGATTTGTCAGTTTAATGCATTCTCCACACTCGCCACCAGGGGCGCGATTTGCACATTTGCTGGTTAAACATACTGAGCATAGAAATTCACACGGCCTTCTAAACATGTCAATTCTTGCTTTAGGGCAGGGGTGGTTAACTCAAGTCCTCAAGGGCCACCAACAGGTCAGGTGCTTCAGTACAGGTGGCTCAGTCGAGCCACCTGTACTGAAGCAGGGATATCCCTAAAACTGGACCTGTTGGTGACCCTTACGAGTGGAGATGGCCGCCCCTGTCAGAGAAACTAGCAGGAATTGCTGTTTTTTGCTCAGAATGCAGTTTCCTCTCTTGCAGATCCTGCCTTTCCTTGTCACACTAATATACAGGGCAGTGAATGAAGACCCAGATCAGCTTGTTTTACAAATCGGTTTTATTATCACAGTCGGGTATAAGACAGAACGTCTATTTTACAAGCCTCGCAGTTCAGAGGTGGGCGAATGTGGGACAGAACGCACAACAGAAGGAATGTGCAAAGTAACAAAGTGGACATGGGGGGGGGGGGGGGCAGGGCAGGAGGTACCGGATATTTGGTATTATCTATGCATTCCTTGCAGGCTGAGCTCCTGGTACCGGAGGGTGAACGGGGGAGAAGGGATCCCTGATGTGAAACCTCTAGGATGAGAGAAACACTGGAAATTAGCGAAAATGTTAATATATATTAATTGGGGGGGTAAGCAGACTAGGGGGAATTTTAGCCGAGAATTGCCTTATTAACTTCGGGTACAGAATTAACCCCTAAAAAGGTATTGAAAGTTCTGGATTGGTTGCTCGATTTGGAATCTGCCATACAAATAACAGTGTTGGTGATGCAACTTGTACCAAGAAATTACCAGGAAAGATGGTTTACTCAAAAATGTCTACATCTGGTTTTGAAAACGAGGTGACTCATTCTAATCACTCGCTTTTAGCTCATGTTAGATAAAGTGTTTTTACTAAAAAAGAACGTTTGTTTATTGTACAGATGTGAGCCAGGAAAGGTGACAAAGTCCTTATTAGTGACACTACTTTCACTTTATACTTTGTATACATTTCGGGAACAAACTCACACAGCTGTGTCTTCCAATCCTCATTAGATTTTACTTCGCTGAAGGTTTCATGCTGCAAATTATAAGAGCCGGAGGAAGAAGATGAAACGGTCAGGTCTGACTGTTCTCCAGCTGAGAAAACATTCAATTACAACTACATGAAGCAAAGAAAACCCGACTGCATTAAGAGAATGTATGAGGGAGGGTGTTGTATAAACAATATAATGTTGACTCTTCCACTAAACCCAGCAAAACCAGCAACCTGAGGTCTCTGGGGAAGAGTGGGAATATAAAGCAATGAGGTGCAGACAGATGAGACAGCAAAAAGGGCACCCCTAATATGCCCTGTACATCCATCATACATAGCTCACGCCCCTACTAAGCCCTGTACATACATGTCACCTACTATGCCCTATACATATACACCACATACATACCTAGATGTATATACACAGGTTACAGGTCATCCATAAAATATTCATTGTCAAGGCTCCACTTTAATGCGCATCTCACCCTCACACAGGTGTGTATCCTTCCCCCCCCCCCCCTCCCCCCCCCTGTGCCCCTCCCCCCCCCCCCCCCTCACACACAAGCACGCATCCCCTTCCCCCCCACAGGTGCTCAAGCGCGCACACACGCATCCTCTTTCTCTCTCTTCCCCCTCACACTTTGCTTGGCATCAAATATTGGGCTTAAAATTAATTTAAAGCGCTCAGCCATGAGGCAACTACTTCTAAATATTTCCTTAATTATGAAAAAAGTCATAGCTGTGGGAATGTAGGGCCAGGGGAAAGCACAAAGCACTTAACATGATAGACAGGGGTCTCATGTCTCACAGAGGAACAGGTGATGCAATGATCCCAACGGTGCACGGATCAGAACGGATTTTAAAGCCATTTAAAATAATGGTGGCCATATTTGAGCCCCTGCAACTAAATGCCTCTATTAACTCTCCCAAATATACAACGTGCGGATACATTTAAAGAAAAACATGGATTTGTTTAAGAGGAGCAAGAGCGCGTAACGGCAATTTCTAAGGTCTAAGCGGGACTTCACCACGAATGCCCCCGATTCAATATGCACCTCCCCTCCTCCCTGCAGCACACAGCCATGCACCGCTTGTGAGCGTTCCGATACCCGCCCAGGCGCAAGGATGGGGGGGGGGGGGGCGAGGAGGGTGAAACATCAACCACAGGCAGGGCATTACTACATTAACCCCTTCCCTGCCAAACGGGCATGTAACAAACTAAAATGTGTTGGGGGCATCTCTGCCAAGTGGATATCCCTGCGCTTCAGCGGAGCTGTGGGACCAGGGCGCCGGCTTTGCTCTGCTGGTTTCTCTGTCGTCGGCGCAAACGGGGGGTCAATGTATTTAACGCTCAGTGCAAGACCGGTCTGTAACCGTCAGCTGTGCAGATCAGAGACATGCGAGGAGGAGGAGGAGGTGTGATCGAGGCTCTCATGCCTGCGTTAAATGGCTCCCCTCTTCAGCTCGGGATGGGGCCCCGATGCAAACGTCACTAGCCGCCAAGGAAGTCTTTTTCCAACAGGAGAGAAGACTTGTGTAAAAATAGAAGAACCCCCCCCCCCCCCCCCCCAAAAAAGCAGAAACTCCTCCCCCTTCACACATAGAAGAGTCGGACCCGGGATGTGCTGACGAGGAGGACGTCGTCGTAGAACTTGGTTTCTATGATGACATTACCGCTGGAAAGGAAGTGATAAAAGAGCATTGAAATGACCAGGAAGTAAAAGTAACCAATCAAAATCAGGCATCTCGCCCCCAATGGTGTGAAACAGAAAGCAGGGACTGGTTTATATGGCAACATTAAATGAGGGACACCCACACAAATTATAATGAAGGGTCAAGTGTAAGTATTCTGAAATCATTGGCTGGTCTCAAATGTTTTAATTGTTCTCAAGGGCCAGGTTCTCTCTACCCCTGTGAGATACTCCGTTATGCACACTACCTGCATGGCAGTGACCAACTACAAAAGACAAGGAGAAAGGTACAGATGATGGCAGCGAAATCTACCCTCAACGGTACAAAATGTTTACGGGATATATTTTAAAAACACATTTGTACATATTGATGCTTGCCTGATTATTTCTCATTACAGTGTCAGTTTAATCTGGTCCCAAGTCAGGCTGTAAGGTGCTAGGAACCACGTGAAAGGGCCTCAAACCTCCCCAGTCTCAGTCATCGTCACGCTACAGAACAGCCCGCAGCTTCCGTCTGCCTGGGTCACAGAGAGATCACCTACACCAGGGCTGGGTAACTCCATCCTCAAGGGCCACCAACAGGTCAGGGTTTCAGGATATCCCTGCTTCAGCACAGGTGGCTCAATCAGTGATATCCTGAAAACCTGACCTGTTAGGGGCCCTCGAGAACCGGAGTTGTCCACCCCCGACGTAGATCTCCGGAAGCCCTGGATGGGCCATGGGTCCTGCTCACCTCTTGAGGTTTCCTCCCTCTCAGGGACTTACGTTAAAACGTTAGCTGGCATCATCTGAGACTCGGGGGCGGCCTCTATCAGGGACTGCCAGGTGTTCATGGAATTGGGGATCACAAAGCCGAACTCGAAGAACCACTCTGCAAAGCAAGAGGAGCGCGCTCACCGTAACGCCGGGTGCAAGCGCCGTGCTGGAGATCTTACCGAGCCGCTGAGCATTAGTGATACCAATAATGTGGCCGACCTTAGAGGTGGGAGTCCCACGTTACCAGCATCCACCGACTGATATCTCCAGCTTGTACACCCCCCATGCAAGGCCCGTTATAAACACTGCGGAACGGGCTCGCATGCAATAGGTTTATCTGTTGTCTTTATTTTACACATTTCAAACTAAGTAATGTCACCGGATGTTTATATGTTTCGATGTGCTCTGAGAATGGAGAGTTTCACATTCCATGGGATAATTCGGCTTTGCTGTCATTTACAAAATAATGCATGAGCGTCCGAGACAAGATAAGGGGAAACCCTCTGGCGTGGCATCGGTGGCACATGACCACAGACCCAAATATTCTTGTATACAGCGACTTGTAAGCGCTATATATTTTGGATTCTATTAAGACCGGTACGGACACCCCATTTAGAAAGCACCTCGTTTCGCTAAGCGCGCGGTGGAGGGCGTTGTATCCGGTCTGTAATTGTACAACACCAGCAGGGCAGCCAGACTACAACTCCCAGAGTTCCCTGCTGCCGGGTGAGGGTATCAGTGCAAGGTCCAGCAGAGAAAAGAAGATGCACACTCCCAAGGGTTAACCCTTTCAGCACCAAGGGCGTTTGCTGAAGAAATGTTTAAGTGACAATGATCATCTGAATGTAAACCCGGACAAAATCGCACGCGCTGTTTTCCAGCAAAACCTGCACAGTTTAAAATCTATTTATGGTTTCATTCTACAGAGATGTAAGTTGATATGCTAAGAAAATGCATTAAACCTTTTCTGACAAAGTCAAGTGACTGGATCAGCAGGATGTGAGCACAGAACACGGACAACACCCAAGACCAGTAACAGTACGAGTATGCAGAGATTGTCAAACTGGAATTAGCGGGCTCATCTCCGTCGTGTTCACCGATCTCAGAATGTATAAAACTGTGTGTGGCCTTCATATATTCCATTTCCAGTGGCAGCCATATTAAATACCCACGGGAAAAAAACTATACCCCAGACAAATTCTGGTATTTTGTGGGGGAAAACACCAGCCATGAGGGGACCTTACCCTTTCAATTTCAGGTGGGGATAACTCTCTATATACTCTCCCAGTGTTCATGCAACCCCCCCCAAGCTTCTGGAAGAGTTTTAGAAGCCACAGGAGAAACAGATACCAGGGAATTCTGGGAAATCACAGAAGGAATCCCTGAGCTATTATCTAATGGCTGATGCCCCGTGTCAAGTAGGCCATTCCTCTATAACAGGAGTGGCTAACTCCTGTCCTCAAGGGCCAACAACAAGGTTTTAAGAGTATCCCTGCTTCAGCACAGGTGGCTCAGTCATTGACTGAGATACCTGTGAAGCAGGGATAGCCTTAAAACCTTACCTGTTGGTGGACTTTGAGGACTGGAGTTGGCCGCCTCTGCTCCAACACCTTTGAATACTTTAGGAAATACTGCTACACTGCCTCTCCCCCACCCATGACGTGGGCAGCACTCAAAGGGTTAAAAAGCGCAGGCATACAGGTGTTACTGGCCTCCCTGGCAGCAAAGGGAATGTCTAATAAGAGAATAAAGATAGGTCGGCAGCAGCCTGAGTGCGCGCCCTGTCGCGTGTGCGCATCCTGCCGCGTGTGCGCGTCCTGCCGCGTGTGCGCGTCCTGCCGCGTGCACTCCTAGCGACAATGCCTCTTACCTTCTAGACACTGCCCTTTGAAATAGACTTTCTGTTCTAGCCGGAATTTCTCCATCTGTTCCGCGGAGGAGAAGTTCAGTTCTCGGGACACGGCCTTGCACTTTAAGATTTTCTTGGGTACTCGAGCTGCAGAGGCACAAGGGGAAGAGGTTACGTGGGAGCGCATTCTCCTCCCTCACCACCAGGGGCGCGATTTGCACACAAAACCGGAGACGGTTCCAGTTAAAAACACAGAGCACAGAAATTCACTCAGCCGTCTAACAAGTGGGTGTTGCTTTAGGGCAACCAACTCCAGTCCAAGGGCCACCAACAGGCAAGGTGCTGAAGCAGGGATATTCTTAAAACCTGACCCGTTGGTGGCCCTTGTGGACTGGAGTTTGTCGCCCCTGCTGTGGGGTTATTTAATGTCACCTTTTATCAAGTTCTTGCTTTGTGATGTTGCAGCGTTTGCTTGCAGCTTATGGTTAATATTCTGCATTTTTAAGCTCCCACCAATAAAAGTGCCCACTTGATAAATGCTTATTATGATTGTCTAAAGGAATATGACAAAAAATGCGCTCTTATTTATATTTTTAACCGTTTTCTGCATAAATTGATTCGGATTCAAATACTACAATCAATACTAGGGATGTACAATACAGGTTTGAAAGATAGATCATCTTTTGTTTGGATAGCGCCAACATATTCTGCAGTGCAGTACAATGTGGGAGGGAGGACGATAACATTGTATGACAAAAGAGCACATGTATGTTAAGGTAAACAGACATTAGGAAAGACGAGTCCGCCCCAATGTGCGAGTTTCCTAGCCAGGGTTTGGCCGTCACCGGGACGGAGTTAGAAAGTAAGAGAGAGAAGCCAGGAGAGAGTGTTGGATACAGTGCGTCTGTAAGGGAGGTTTGTATGTATGGAGGCATGCATGGTACGGGAGAGTGCGATTGTGCGTGGGGGGACAATTCCAGAGTTGGGGTGCAGTCTCGTGGGCGGGAATGAGGAAGTAATAAAGGAGGCGGAGACGTAGCGCATGCGCAGAACGGAGACCGAATGTGGGAGAGTGCTGGGGAGGGGGGGGCTGAGAACCCCTGGCCTAGTTACAATGTGAAGGTTTGTCATGCAGTGTAGAAGGCGGCACACGGATCGCGGTGGTAGAGGCAGTGAATAAAACCCAGACGGTACCTTCGTGTTCTACCCCCGGAATAGACAGATCCTCGGTTCCCTGCCACAGAATTTTCCCCGTCTCTGCATCCCGAAGATTCATCCAGTTTCTGGGAACGTCGCCATTAAGGAAAACAAGCTGCGGGCATTTAGGAATCTCCCTTATCCCTTCAACACAGGTTCAGTGGGGGGGGGGGGGGGAAGAGAGGGTGCCAGATACACTAAATACCCCACATGCCACGAATTGAAGCGTTCACCCAGGGAAATAACAGCGGAGGACAAATGAAAGGGCAACAAACATTTTGTGGGGCAGATAAGAACCCCACAGCTCACTGGGCGTCACCATTGTCCTCTCGATTGTAAAACCTCAGACTATTTAATCCCTTTGTTTTGTATTTAGGATGAAGCCTTAGGCCTATCCCAACCATTAAATTCCTGTCCTGTAATATTATCTACCACCTCTGCTGGGAGACTATTCCACAGATCCACCACCTTCTCCGTGAAGTACTTCTGTGCTAATACCTCTCCCTATACACCCCAACATCCCGCTGCTAATACACCCCAACATTGTGCTGCTAATACCTCTCCCTATACACCCCAACTTCCCGCTGCTAATACCTCTCCCTATACACCTTAACACCCTGCTGCTAATACCTCTCCCTATACACCCTAACATTGTGCTGATAATACCTCTCCCAATACACCCTAACATCCTGCTGCTAAAAAGACCTCTCCCAAACTACACCCTAACACGACAAGACCCTCATCCCAATCTACAACCCAACAACCCTCGCAGATACCTCCCAATACACCCTAACCCGTCCTGCTGCATACCATCTCCCTATCAACACACCCTATACGCCCCGCTGCGATACCTCTCCTATACCCTACACATCCCGCTGCTAATACCTCTCCTATACACCCTGACATCCCGCTGCTAATACCCCTCCCTATACACCCTACACCCCGCCGCTAATACCTCTCCTATACACCCTAAACTCCTGCTGCTAATCCTCTCCCAATACACCCCAACATCCCGCTGCTAATCCTCTCCTATACACCCTAACCCCTGCTGCTAATACCTCTCCCATACACCCCTAACACCCTGCTGCTAAACACCTCTCCCATAAACACCCTACATCCTGTCTGCTAATCACCTCTCCCATACCCCCCAACATCCTCGCTAATACTTCTCCCTATGCACCCCATATCCTACTGCTAATACCTCTCCCTATACACCCCAACACCCCGCTGCTAATACCTCTCCCTATACACCCTAACACCCCGCTGCTAATACCTCTCACTATACACCCTAACATCCTGCTGCTAATACCTCTCCCAATACACCCCAACACCCTGCTGCTAATACCTCTCCCTATACACCCTAACATCCTGCTGCTAATACCTCTCCCATACAACAACACACCGCTAACACCCTGCTGCTAAACCACCTCTCCACTAACCCCTACATCCTGCTGCTAATCCCTCTCCCAATACCCCCCAACATCCCGCTAATACTTCTCCCTATGCACCCCATATCCTACTGGCTAATCCCTCCCCTATACCCCCAACACCCCTCTGCTATCCTCTCCCTATACACCCCCTACACCCCGCTGCTAATACCTCTCACTATACACCAACATCCTGCTGCTAATACCTCTCCCAATACACCCCAACACCCTGCTGCTAATACCTCTCCCTTAACACCCTACATCCGCTGCTAATACCTCTCCAATACCCCCAACTATCCCGTCTGCTATACCGTCCTCCCTCTACAACCCCATATCCTACTGCTAATAACTCTCCCTATACACCCCAACACCTTTCCGCATTACTTTGTTACACTGTTCACCTAATTTCTATCAGCGAGGTTTCCATGTAAGTCACTAGTACTGATCAGACTCACCGGCCTGTAGTCGCCTCTTCAGCAGTTATACATTTTCATTTTGTGTATATAGGGTTATTAATGGTGCTGCCAGCACACCCCTACACGCTTCCAGTATCCTTGGACGCATTCTATGCGGACCCAAAACTTAAAGCACCAGCCCCATAAAAACCG
Source organism: Ascaphus truei (assembly GCA_036426205.1). Taxonomy (NCBI): domain Eukaryota; kingdom Metazoa; phylum Chordata; class Amphibia; order Anura; family Ascaphidae; genus Ascaphus; species Ascaphus truei. The sequence goes on along the minus strand of WSYH01004765.1, from coordinate 7,827 downwards.
AAATGAAGTTATAACATACCCTGATAGAAATAGATAAGCAGAACATGAACTGCTGAGGGTTCACGGGCATCAGCTGTTACCATGGCAACCTTGTGTCAATGAGTGAATATCAGTGGCCATTTTAACCTCCCAGTGAGGCAAAATTGTAAGCAACTGATACCTACAGAATTAAAAAGGGCTGGGATTGCTAAAAAGAGCTGCAAAAAGACAGGAGGGTGGAGATGCATGCACTTTAACAGCCCACAGGTAGGAATGCAGCATTCACACCGCCCACACCTGGTTATATGTGATACAAGCAATGCACAGAGGAAGGACAGGCCGTGTAACCCAGGACCGGCTGTGCGGGACTGCTGCACCTGAGCACGATCATCTAATCCCATCAGGGTAAGTGGATCAGCACCGCCCACAGTATGCTCATCATACGTGCAGGCCGGCTGCATTCCTGAAGCAGTTTAACAGGATGTCAGCCTATAATAAACTTATTATGACACGGTGAAGATCTCCACTTTCTTCTCAGTGATCCTGGTGTATTCGGCTTTGCCGGCACTAGGTATTCCTATACCGTTGCCTATAACGGTTCTCCCCCTGCGGATACCGATGTGGGATATGAGGTTTGAAAGGCAACAAGTTGAAGTTTAAAACCTAGGTTTTGTTTTACTTTTAATATAGTTATCAGTTATTAAAGAGTATCATTTGGATGAGAATACGTGTGTGTGTGTGTGTGTGTGTGTTGTGGTGTGTGTGTGTGTGTGTGTGTGTGTGACACACACAAAATCTTTTAAAAAGCTCGTAATAAACAGTTTGAAATATAATGAACCAAACTGATTTGGCGTTTCTTTCCAGAGCTGAACATGAGCCGAATACAACAGGGAAGACAAGCGCACAGCTCTGTGAAATGCTGTGAAAAGGGCATAGGTGTTATCTCTTAATGGGATTAAATGGTTTAGGACAGCTTCATCCCCACAAGAGACAGTGTGTCACTATAATTAGAAGTATCCATCTGAAGAGCAAGGAAGGGGCAGGATCAGCAGGCAGGTCAATATGTATTTGTGGAGGCAAAATTACAGAGCTGGTGGAACGGGTCGAGAAGAGGCAAGTGAAATACACGAGACAGAAGTTTTACAGCTGGTATCTGTCGCCTAAAAACAGGACATGGACAAACCCCAGCAAGCCTTCTATTCTTCTGGGGTAGATACACAGACCCAAGATTCCCTAAATTTTAGGACGCCTTAATCCTTGGGCCACAACCTACAAATTATATTTTATAATAGTACAAATTGTACCCAATAGAAGTGTGAAGTACTGTAAAGTAAATGATTATCACTGAGCTTGGTAGGAAGGGGGTCTGATAGGATAGAAAGACTTCCAAAATTAGTACTGTCCACTCCCGTGGAACCAAACGACCTTCCTTGCAGTGTTACTAGGGGGAACCATACATTTATTTTCTCTCTGTATTGCACCTGTTCCATTCATCTCTTCATTGTACAATGTAAGGATTTAGCACCGGGCTCAGGATATAACATGGCACAAGAAACATACAAGAGAGCAACAGAGCGCTACAAGAAGATGCTGTGCCACCTACGGGTATAGATATAGATTACTATGCTTCATCTAGGAAGCCAAGAACAGGACTTTCTGTGCAGAAGTTTCACCTTCTGAATACACAACACAAGATGTGCCATTGTATAACCGAAATACACCGCGATCTCAGAAACAAATTCCATAACATAACTGGATTATGGTCTCCGGGTGTAAACCACTCTTGCCTCACGTGGTGATCCTCACTGCGCCAAGTTATATCTGCGCTTGTTATGACAATACATCAGTTATGGGAAGGCAATAAGATACGGATATCCCATTTTCTAAGTCACTGTATATATGAGCGTGATTTACACTCGGGCATCAACTTACCACTCGCCCAAAAGTCATGTAACAAAACAAGACAGACAATGGAACGCGTCGTACCCCTACTTAAAGGAAACAAGATAAAGGAAGGGTGCCGCTTTAATCAAATGTGCACTGGGCTTCATCACACAAACAATACATTGTCTGGTCACCTAAGGTAAACCCCTTTACTCTGCCCCAATGCATACAGACACCAGCGACAGACAGTCTGCTGAAGCCATTAGAGTGGTGTATAACCATCATGGGTTTAACAATTTGTTTTAAGGTAGCAATTGCATTCCCAGATGTTGGAATTTAAAAGACTTAAAGTAACTAATGGTCAAACGATCCTGATTTGTTGCGGAGATGGAAAACTGGTAAACCAGACCCGAGTGAATTGGTTTCCACAGAGTAGGGATTAGGTGCGTGGGGTTTGTGGAATACATGTGTTTAAGAACTTCAAAAATGACACAGTATTCTGCAAGAACAGGCTGCTACCTCCACCCCTCGATGTCTACGGAGAGGGGAGATTTATACATGTGAAAGGACGGATAGTTCAGGCAGCTAACATGGAAAAGTTAACACGAGGATTATAGAAAAGTTGGGACTGACAGAGAACGGTGCTTTGTAACGTGTTGGCTGTCTGTCACATGAAGACATTTCTTCCAAGAGGTAAAACACAACGCGAGGGGAAAAAGGAGAATGTCTTTCAAAAATAGCACGTACACGTTTAAGAGGAGATGCACTTTGGGCCAATGCTGCCAACATCGGTCTGTTGAAGAACATCTCACCCTAGGTAGCTGCCACCAGCCATTTCTGGTCGTCAAACCAACCCTTCATCAGTAGAGATGGTGCTCCTGTAATCGGAATTACAATGTAGCACAGGGGCATTCTGGATAGACCAATATGTTATTTTGCCAGCAGTGTAACTGTACTATCCAGTGATGTGATATATACTCTTGTAGGGACAGAAGTTCTCTCTATATAACAGTCAACTACTAGTTCAACAAGTGTAGTTCAACTGCGCCTGCGGTCTGAGGCCCGGTGCAGGTGGGTGACCGCTTCCTCCTGTATCACTATGCCACCCTGTGGCTTAAGGAGCCACCTGGATTGACCATAGGTAACAAAGGCTTTGACCTCTCCACCTCATCCTGTAAGGGACCGGCCGACACCGATCCTTCTGCCGCGAAACTGCTGTAATTAGGAAATATGCTACATTGATGTGTGTTGAAATAGATTTTCCCTTTCAAACATAAGCTGTTCTGGATGAATCCCTAAAACACTCACAGACGGGGAACAAAATAAAATTAAAAAAACAGATGTAGCAGTTTTTTTCCCCTCGACGTTCAACAGATTACATTTGAAATGTTTAAATCCCCGCAGTTGACAGCTCAACACAAGGTTCTGCCCGCGTTCAAGGAATATATTATCGGTCTGCCTCCATCCATCGCGTAATGACAGAGTATTAGCAATCTTCCTGAGAGCATTAAAAGCCGATCACACCAATGGTGGAGACCTGGCCCGGTCTAATCCCCACGGCAGGAAATGGCAGCAAAATGTGCACCTGCATTAAAAACACATTAAAGAGAAAGTGTCTCTGTCATGAAGGGGAGAGTCTCCAAGTGTAACGCCAGCGCTGCTGCAGACGCGGCCCGCCGCCGGTTAAAGCAGAAACACTACATTCCTCTTTTTCCTTCTGTAACCCCTCCCTTTGGGATTACCATGTGGGTGTAAGGGGTTCAGGGGTTTGAAGGAGTTGGATATTGAACACCTGCCGCTTTAGATAGTATGTTGCAAAGCCACACCCTGCTTCCGAAATATGCTGATGGGTCACCTGGTCTAGGGCGACTCAGCAGAGGCCTAGCCCCGCCCCATTTCTGCCTCGAGACAGGGAGTGGGAGAGAGGTTATAAATAGGAGAGAAGAACTCCACCCTCAAACCCCAGGGGGAGAGCAACAGAGGGGTGTCGTCACTGTGTAGAGCTCTGTAAGTAGTTAGGAACGGGTAGGTGGCCCTGTTCTTATATTACATACAGAACACCTACAAGCTCAAATTGAACCCCCAAAATACCCACAACATATATATAAGCATATAAGTTTCACAGAGGAGTGCTACTGAGCATGGCAATTTATATTTAAAACCAGAGACATAACATAAGACACAGACAAAGCTCAGTGCAATCCAAAGTCATTTTTTCCCCTGCGACCTTGTCTAATTTCATTCATACATACGATCCAAACTTTATACGGTGCAGTGCCTAAATATACATGATAAATAACAACCCCTTTTCCGCTGTAGAGTTGATTAGTCTGTATGCACTATTTTCCGGTCTTCTATCAACGCCCCTTTGTCTTATACTGAGATATAGGATACCCAAGGGCGACCCCTGCCCAATGCCATGTAAGTCAACAACTGTCCTCGTTCCATTCCCTCCCTTCTGTTATCCTCTATCCTCCCTCCTCTTGCCTCCTCCACCCTCGCTTCCCCCGGAATTGCACACCTTTTAGTTTAACATTTTGGCCAAATGTGTAAGCCCTTGAGCAAACTTCACGGCAGACCACGTTCAGGGTCCCTACCATAATATAAATTCTATAACCTGTGCTTGCCAGGAAGAATGATTTATAATAAATCTGTCAATATGAGTGCAAAAGTTCTAAGTCTGATTGAAGCTTTTATTACCTGTACTTACCAGGAAAAGCACTCTGTATAGATTTTGTCACAAGCACACTTGCATGCAGGCAAGTTCCCCTGATAGTTGGAGATGCCATGGAGTGAGCTTTTAAACATTTAAATGTGGAGGGAGTGAGCTTCAATTGGATAGGAGGTTGCCACCCTCCAAACAGCCAAGACTAGCTGCACAAGAATTATAAAACATACAGAACACCTACAAGCTCAAAGCTAGTCTTGCTGTTTTTGGGGGTGGCAACCTCCTATCCATTGAAGCTCACTCCCTCCCACATTTAAATGGAAAAGCTCACTCCATGGCATCTCCAACTATCAGGGAACTTGCCTGCATGCAGTGTGATTGTGACAAATCTATACAGAGTGCTTTCCTTAATGTACAGTTATAAAAGCTTCATCAACTTAGACTTTTACCTCTTTACATTCCTGCTCTATCTCATCTTAGCTTATTGCACTCATATTGAACAGATTTATTATAAACTTCTTCCTGGCATGCACAGTTAAGAATTTATATTAGTTAGGGACCCTTGAACGTGGTCTGCCGTGAAGTTTGGCTCAAGGGCTTACAACAATTGGCCAAAATGTTAAACTAAAAGACCATTTTATTATTAGTTATTTTATACATGTATATTTAGGCACTGCACCGTATATAAGTTTTTCTGGATGTGCACTGAGCTTTGTCTGTGTTTTATGTTATGTCTCCTGTTCTTATATTCTCAGATAGGGACGTGCTCTTGTAGTCAGGCTCCCTAGAAAGATGAGGGATATAAGTACAGGCTCCCAGCAGGGAGGTGTCTCTCTCCCCCTACCGCTGGGTATAAATCTGCACCTCCCCAGGAATGCATCTGGGGAACTTGTGTATCTAAGAACCTGCTAATAAATTCAATCGTGTTCATAACTACAAAGTTGCTGGCGCCCATCCTGTCTCCCTCACCCCCCAGCTGCACGGACCCAGCACCCCAATAAGGTTATATAGCCTGGCGCCCATCTGTCCTCTCCTCCCCCCCCCAGCTGAGGAACCCAGCACCCCATAAGGTTATATATACAGAGGAAGCCTGCACCCTCCTTTCTTTCCCTCATCCCCAAACCCCATAAGGTATATACAAACAAGGAACCTGGCTCCCATCCTGTCTCCCCTCCCCCAGAACCCGATAATGTTATATAACCCATAGGCAGCCTGGCTCCCATCCTGTCTCCCCACCCCCAGAAACCCACCCCCGTAGGTTATATACACAGAGGAAGCCTGGCGCCCATCCTGTCTCCCTCACCCCCCAGAACCCCAATAAGGTTATATACAAAGAGGAAGCCTGGCACCCATCCTGTCTCCCTCTCCCCCCAGCTACATGGGAGCAGCACCCCAATAAGGTTATATACACAGAGGAAGCCTGGCGCCCATCCTGTCTCCCTCACCCCCCAGAACCCCGATAAGGTTATATACACAGAGGAAGCCTGCGCCCATCCTGTCTCCCTCTCCCCCAGAACCCCGATAAGGTTGATATCACAGAGGAAGCCTGCGCCCATCCTGTCTCCCTCTCCCCCAGAACCCCGATAAGGTTATATACACAGAGGAAGCCTGGCGCCCATCTGTCTCCCTCCCCCAGAACCCCAATAGGGTATATACACAGAGAAGCCCTGCGCCCATCCTTCGTATCCCTCTCCCCAGAACCCAATAAGGTTATATACACTAGGAAGCCTGGCGCCATCCTGTCTCCCTCACCCCACCCCAGAGACCCCGTAAGGTTATATAACACAGAGAGAAGCCTGCGCCCATCCTTCTCCCTCTCCCCCCAAACCCCGTATAGTGTTATATACCAGAGGAAGCCTGCGCCCATCCTGTCTCCCTCACCACCCCCAAACCCCCTGATAAGGTTAATATACACAGAGGAATGCCTGCGTCCATCCTGTCCTCCCTCACCCCCCAGAACCCCGATATAGTTATACGACCATAGGAAGGCCTGGCGCCCATCCCTGTCCCTCCTCCCTCCCTCACCCCCCAGAACCCCGATAAGGTTAATATACACAGAGGACGCATGCGCCCATTCCTGTCCTCACCTCCTCACCCCCCCCAGACCCCGATAAGGTTTATACACAGAGGAAGCTGGCGCCCCTCCTGTCTCCCTCTCCCTCCTCAGAAACCCCAATAAGGTATATACCAGAGGAATGCCTGCGCCCCTCCTGCTACCCTCTCCCCAAAACCCCAAAAGTTATATACACAGGAAGCCTTGCACCCTCCTGTCTCCCCCCTCACCCCCAGACCCCAAAGGTTATATACACAGAGGAAGCCTGGCGCCCATCCTGTCTCCTCCTCTCCTCCCCGACACCCCACAAAGGGTTATATACACAAGGAAGCCTGGCGCCCATCCGTGTCCTCCCTCAACCCCCCAGAACCCCCCCGATAGGTTAATATACGACAGAGGAAGCCTGCGCCCATCCTGTCTCCCCTCTCCCTCCCAACACCAATCCCCGATAAGGTTATATTACACAAGAGGAAGCCTGCGCCCATTACCTGTCTCCCTCACCCCCAGAACCCCGATAAGGTATCATCAGAGAACGGCGCCCATCCTGTTCCCTCACCCCCACAGAACCCGATAAGGTTATATACACGAAGGAAGCCTGGCGCCCATCGTGTATCCTCACCCCCCTCAGAACCCCGATAATGTTATATTACACAGGATGAGCTGCGCCATCCTTCTCCCTCACCTCCCCCCTCACCCAGAACCCCGATAAGGTTATAACACCAGAGGAAAGCCGGCGTCCATCCGCTTCTCCCTCTCCCCCCAGAACCCCATATAAGTTATGATACACAAGGAAGCTGGCGCCCATCCTGCCATCCTCACCCCCCAGCCTGCATGACACCACCAGCACCCATAATGTTATTACACAAGAGAAGCCTGGCGCCCATCCTGTCTCCCTCCACCCCCCAGAACCCGATAAGGTTATATACATCAGATGAAGCCTGGCGCCCACACCCCCCAGCTGCACGGACCCAGAACCCCAATAAGGTTATATACACAGAGGAAGCCTGGCGCCCATCCTTTCTCCCTCACCCCCCAGCTGCACGGACCCAGCACCCCAATAAGGTTATATACACAGAGGAAGCCTGCACCCATCCTTTCTCCCTCATCCCCCAGAACCCCGATAAGGTTATATACACAGAGGAACCCCGAGAGACCCCACTCAGACCAGATCCCCGAGAGACCCCACTCAGTCCAGATCCCCGAGAGACCCCACTCAGTCCAGATCCCCGAGAGACCCCACTCA
>WSYH01004764.1:30000-50042 GCA_036426205.1 Ascaphus truei | reverse complement strand
TGTCTCGCTCGCGCTCTCTCGCTCACGTTTGTTCGCGCTCTCTGTCTCGCTCACGTTTGTGCGCTCGCGCTCTCTCTGTCTCGCTCACGTTTGCTCTCGCTCGCGCTCTGTCTCGCGCTCTGTCTCGCTCACGTTTGCTCGTGCTCTCTGTCTCGCTCACGTTTGTGCGCTCGCGCTCTCTCTGTCTCGCTCACGTTTGCTCGCGCTCTCTCTGTCTTTCTGTGTCTCACGCTTGCGCTCTCGCTCTCTCTGCCTCTGCCTCTCTGTGTCTCACGCTCTCTCGCTGACTCTCCTCTCTCCCTGTCAGGGTGACTCTAAGCGGATCACCCTGGTTCTGCAGCAGCCCCACCAGGCCGGAGCTCAGGCCGGGCAGCGGCACTTGGTGCTTGGTGGTCTCCCGGGGAAGATCATTCTTCAAGGGAACCAGCTGGCGGCCCTGACCCAGGCCAAGACCCCCAAGGGGCAGCCGGTCAAGATGGTGACCATCCAGCTGCAGGTCCAACAGGGGTCCGGGGGGCAGAAGTTTCAGATCCTGCAGCAGGCGCCAGGAAGTTTAACCCTCACCTCTGGGGGGCAACAAACACACATATTGGGGCAGCAGGGGGTGCAGAGACTGTCTGTCCCTCTCAAGGTTGTCCTGCAGCCGCAGGTGAGTGACACTCATGGTGACATCTCTATGGCTGGGCACACCTGGCGTATGTCAGCTGAGGGCACGGGTACCGTGGCTTAGGTAGCTGGGCACATGTATAGTACATATAGGGTGAAGGGAGAAAGCACACTCGTGGTCGACATTTCGGTTCTTACCTCGGACCGTTCTCACGACCGAGGTAAGCACCGAAACGGCATCTTACTGCTATTAAAACACCATTTTCACAAGACCAACTAGAGTGCTCTCCCCATTCTAACTATATGTACAGCCCGGGTCTATCCGTGCCCTGCCAGCACACGCGTGCTCCTTACATCTCCTTCGTGCTCTCCCCATTCTAACTATATGTACAGCCCGGGTCTATCCGTGCCCTGTCAGCACACGCGTGCTCCTTACATCTCCTTCGTGCTCTCTCCATTCTTACTATATGTACAGCCCGGGTCTATACGTGCCCTGTCAGCACACGCGTGCTCCTTACATCTCCTTCGTACATATTGTACACCGATACAGCACCTGGGCTCAGGAGACGGGTAAATGGCTTTAGATTCAGGCTGTTTAGATCTCCAGCTTGGCACATGATTTAGAGCCTGGGCATGGGGCACTGAGCCGGACAGTATGATTGGTGCCAATCTTAGTAGCACCAATCATAGAGAACAGTTTCTACGACGCAGACCTACAAAATCTACCTGGATAAACAGAGCACAGCAGGGGAGTTCTGGGATTTTAGAATGAACTATTTCAGAGCAAACACCTCAGAGGGTGGACAAGTTGTAACTCTCCCTCTTGTCTCAGGCACGATCTTCTCAGAGCTCCACCGCAGGCCAGTTCCCGTGGAGGGTTGGAGGCCAAAGAGGTACGTTACACAGGACAATCTAGCAGTCTTCCTCCCTGTAAAGCATTAGACGAGAGGCTGAACTTGCTGGCTTCAATACAGCTTGAAATGCACATTTAATAGCTCATCAATAGATGGGGCATACACCCTCCCATCAGTCCCTTTTGTCACTGTCGCCCTTCTCTATATCACTTTTCTCTGTGTCACTGTGCAGTGGAAGGACAGATGATGTGTGCCGTAAGTCCCTTCCTACTGTGTATTCTACTTAATGAAGACCCGAAGGACATAGGAATGCCACATTCTGGGTGGGAAATATTGAGTGGGAGTCATAAGTCCTTTTGTCCTTGCGAACTTGCAGTGCAAGGAACATGCTGTGGGTCATAGGTCCCTTTTCTGTGTCCTTTACATAGCATGGTCCCTGTTTGGCCATAGGTAATTTTGAGGAGGGACAGACTTGATGGGTCCCAGCTCCCTTGTCATGGTGGGGGTGGGGGGATGTGTTATGTTTGGCTTAACCTTTATGTTGATCCTTTCTATTCCTGAGTGTCTGTATTCCTCCTGACAGAGAGTGATTCCCGTAAGATAGACCCCCAGAAGCAACAGGAGAAGGCCAACCGCATTGTGGCTGAGGCCATCGCCAAGGCCCGGGCCCGGGGGGAGCAGAACATTCCTCGTGTCCTGAATGAGGACGAGCTGCCCATCATCAAAGCCTATGATGGGACAAAATGGAAGAGGAAAAAGAAGAGGGTTGAGGCTGGGGCCAAGCCCAGGTGAGGCTTCCACCAGTTTATGGGGACAGAAAGTGCGGTGTTAACCTTTTCATTGCCAGGGATTTAATATGCTCCTGATTCATATGAGGAGTGGCAAGGAGTAAAGCCCTCATATCTCAGCTGAGAGGAGGTTTCTAATTCAGTTTACAATGCAGGGAAAGGAAGTTATTGCTAATTAATTTGAAAAAACAAATCTCTTGTCTTCACGCAGTACTATCAGACCCATATTGCGGAGGAAGAGGAAACGGGACCTGTCTTCAGATAGCTCTGACTCCGAAGAGATTCCAGATCAAACCTCCCCCGCAGAGAACAGAGACGGCGTCCAGGTACTGTCCTGGAAGGTGGAGCACAGAGAGTGGCACATGTGTGTTTATCTGTGAGAGACTAGCGTTCTAAAAGTGAGGAGGGGGAGAAGTTTTTAGCATCTGGGAAAGAGTGTGGTTATCTGAGGCCGGAAGAAATATATTTAACGGAGAGTGAGAGAAATGCAGTGACGACAAGCAGTGAGTTTGTCTCCGTTAGGGCGAGAATTCCAGAAAAAAATACCAAGCAAACTCAAAAAAACAGCTGACAAAATGCAATTTCATTTAGTACCAAAATCACACAAGTTTAATTTAACCTGTGTGAGACGATAAAACAGAGAAGGAGAGGGGAGCAAAGGAAGAAATCAGCAAAAATATGTATACAGTAATACAAACTTGCTCAGTCAAAACTACAATGGGCACACCCTCATGCAATCCAAATATGGAATGCAGAAGGGGAGTAAGGACAATGCTCGGTATGGAAATGGACAGGGATATAAATATGTAGACACTACTTACTGAAACGCGTAGCTCACCAACGAAGCGCGACCGCTGTGCTGAAGTAGGGAATTGGTTAACGCCGACCCACAGCCACGCGGGCGCGCCTAGGATGTAGAGTAGTCATTCAAGCCAGGTCAGGGTTATAGATTGGAGATTAGTGTTTGTACTTGCCAGGTCTGGTGTGGAGAGTTGCGGACCGTCGGAGTGCGTAGCCAAGTTCAGGGTTGGAGAATATCGGATAGTCGGGGTACGTAGCCAGGTTCAGGATAGGAGAGTATCGGATCGTTGGAGTACTTAGCCAAGGTCAGGACAAGAGACAGGAGAATGGTCGTACGAACCCGGATCAGGAGAGGAGAGGTGCGGAATCCAAAGACAAGCTAGGTAGGCAACAAGAGGTTAACAGCAAAGCAAGGCAATGTCTCAGGTACTGGAATGCAGCAAAGCACGGCGTCACACTAGACTATGCTCAGCAAGGATTGAAAGCAGACTGAAGGCATATAAAGGCAGGGCCTCCAATAGCCAGCCAGGGCAGAACCAGGAAGTTAACACTGATAGGCTGCTGGTACACACAGGTGTGCCCTATGACACAGCCTAATCGGGGATGGGGGCGAAACTGTCGGCGCGTGTCACGGAGGTCAGGGGGCGGAGCTTGGAGCGCACGTCACGCCCACGCTGGTCCTGTCCACCAGAGCGGGGGCGGGACTTATACCGCGTGTCAGCAGGGAGGCTGACCGAATGCACCTGTCGTGCGTCAGAGGGGGGGGCGGGGTCAGAATACGCGGGCGGGGAATCAGGCCGAGCAATGTGCGCATGCGCGTACTGGGACCACGAGACCACGCATCCTGAGTGTCCGCCACGGAAGGCTTGTTGGGATGAGGAGATGGTTTGCGACTGCCAGGATGGCGAATCCTCACAGTACCCCCCCTTTAGGAGCGACCTCCGGGCGACTCCACGATGGTTTCTTTGGAATTTTGCCGTGGAACATATGAACCAGTTTGGCTGCGTGAACCCGGTGACTCGGAATCCAGGACCTCTCCTCCGGACCGAACCCTCTCCAATGCACCAGATAGTGCAGCGAACCTCTGGAGATCTTAGAGTCAAGGATAGATTGGATCTCGTATTCAGGTTGTCCTTGAACAAGGAGGGGAAAGGTGGGGGCCACTGAAACTGAAAAGGCATTCTGGACCACCGGTTTGAGAAGAGAAACATGAAATACAGAGGGGATTTTCATGGAATGAGGGAGAGCGAGACGGTATGCCACCGGATTGATCCTTTCGGAAATACAAAGGGTCCAAGAAATCTAGGTGCGAACTTCATAGAGGGTACCTTCAGCCTGATGTTCCTGGATGACAACCAGACCTTGTCACCAGGTTTAAGGTCCAGAGCAGGTCTGCGGTGACGATCTGCCTGATTCTTTTGCCTATTGACTGCTTGCCTGATGTTGACCTGGATCTTTTTACATAGGTCTTGTAAGGTTTTTATCCTGTCATCCGCCGCTGAGACCCCAGAGGAAGGTAAAACAAGAGGAAGAGTGGAAGGGTTGAATCCGTAATTTACAAAGAACGGAGACTCCAGGGTAGAACTGCTTTGTGCGTTATTGTGGGCGAATTCTGCCCAGGTTAAGAGTTCAGCCCAGTCATCTTGGGAATCTGACGTAAAACAACGTAGATACTGTTCAAGGGACTGGTTGGTCCTCTCCGTTTGACCATTGGTCTGTGGGTAGTATCCCGACGAGAAATGGAGGGCGATACCTTACTGGAGACAAAACGAGCGCCAGAAGCGAGAAATGAATTGCGATTCTCTATCTGAAACAATTCATTTCAAACAAGGGTACTCAATGTAACCGAAAGATCTCCCTGATGAAGATGTCCGCTAATCTGGGAGAATTGGGCAGACCCTTGAGGGGTATGAAATGGGCCTGCTTCGAGAAACAGTCTACTACAACAAGAATCGTGTCCATACCCTTGGAACTAGGCAAGTCCACAATTAAATCCATAGACAAGTGTGTCCATGGCCGATCCGGAACAAGTAGTGGTTGAAGGAGACCTGCAGGAGGTATCCTGGGTGTTTTAGTCGTAGGGCACGGAGCTACAATTTTTTTTATGTCTTTTTGCATTCCTGGCCACCAAAAGGTGCGAGAGATGAGATCCAAGGTCCTTTTGGTGCCGGGGTGGCCTACAGATTTGGACGAATGACTCCATTCAAGGACCTTCTTACGGTGTAGGAGTGAAGTGTAGAAGTGATCCTGCGGAGGCGAGATGCTTTGTTGACTGACAATGTCTTTGAGCGCTCCAAATGATGTGGCCGAGAATACATTTGGGCTGTAAAATGGGTTTTTGTTGATCCTCAGTCTTGTCGTCCAAGGAAAATTATTGAGAAAGAGCTTCAGCTTCAATATTCTTGGATCCGTTAAGGTAGGAAATTATGAAATTAAACCTGGAAGAAAACAGTGACCATCTGGCTGGACGAGCTGCCAGATGGCGTGCGCCTTCAATGTAAAGCAAGTTCTTATGATCCGTGAGGATGGTTATCGATTCTTCAGTGCCCTCAAGCAAATGTCTCCATTCTTTGAGAGCCAGCTTCATAGCCAAGAGTTCCCGGTTCCTAACATCGTAGTTGCATTGGGACGGAGAATTTTTTTTCGAAAAAAATGCACAAGGATGCAACCTGGACAGGGAATTCTTCGTTTGGGACAGAACAGCGCCTACGCCCACATCTGAGGCGTCGACCTCAAGGGTAAATGGGAGTTTGGGATCAGGATGAATGAGAATGGGGGCAGATACAAAGGCTTTTTTGAGACGAGTGAAAGACTGGAGAGCAGCAGCGGACCAAAAAGCAGGGTCCGCTCCCTTCTTGGTTAATTCCGTAAGTGGAGCCACTAGAGAAGAACATTTTTTGGATAAACCTACAGTGATAGTTTGAGAATCCAAGAAAGCGTTTTATTGCTTTCAGGGTGGTAGGTTGTGGCCAATCTAGGACGGCTTTGACCTTGGCATGATCCATGTATCAGAAATGATGTTGCCCAGAAAAATTGTAGATGTTTGAAAATTACATTTTTCCAGTTTAGCAAAAAGTTTGTTCTGGCGTAAGCGAAGGAGCACCTGTTTTACATGAGTTCCTGTCTGGATCTAGAGAAAATCAAAATGTCATCAAGATAAACGATTACAAAAGAGTTGAGGAGGTACCTGAAAACTTCATTTACGAAATCCTGAAATACGGCTGGGGCATTGCACAGACCAAAAGGCATGACCAAGTACTCATAATGTCCATCTCTGGTGTTGAAAGCCGTCTTCCATTCATCACCCTGACGGAACCTGACAATATTATAGGCACTTCGTAAATCCAACTTAGAAAAAATACTAGCCCCTTTAATCTATCAAACAGTTCAGAAATGAGGGGAAAGGGCTAGCGATTTTTGACGGTGATTTTGTTAAGGGACGGTAGTCTATGCAAGGGCGTAAGGACCCGTCCTTCTTCTTCACAAAGAAAAACCTTGTGCCCGCAGGAGAGGTGGATTTGCGTATAAACCCCTTCTGTAAGTTCTCCGCAAAATACTCCCTCATTGCCTTGGTCTCGGGCATAGACAATGGATAGGAAGTCCCTCTGGGAGGTGTAGTGCCTGGAAGTAGATCGATGGGACAATCGAACGGGCGGTGAGGGGGACGAATCTCCGATCTGACCTTATCGAAGACATCCCGAAACTCAGCGTACTCGTCTGGCAATTGTACCTTCTCCTCGGACACGGTGGTACCCCCGATGCTGCTTGCTTCCAGAATGCAGTTTTTATGGCAAAAGGCGCTCCATTGGATGGGCTCCATGTTGAGCCAATCAACCCGAGGGTTGTGAATCTGTAGCCAGGGCAGCCCGAGGATCACGCTGATGGAAGGTGTATGGATAACATTGAATTGGATCTTTTCCAGGTGTGTGTCTTGTACCTTGAGTTGGAGCACCTCTGTCTCCAAGGAGATGAACGCCGGCTGCAGAGGTCTTCCATCAATGGATTTAGGAGCGATGGGCTTCTTTCTGTGCCTGGTCGGAACCAGATGGCGTTCTGCGAAAGCTTGATCTATGAAGTTCCCTCCGGCACCTGAATCGAGAAAAGCAAGCATAGATACTTGAAAGCCCTCCCCATAGTGTGTAATGGGGACAAGAATGCGAGACGGGTTGTCAGTAGAAATAGGGGCGAGAGAAAGCGTTCCCAATGAGACTCCCCCAGGTCTCATGGGAACTTTGCGTTTCCTGACTTTTGGGACAAAAATAGTCAAAATGTTCAGAAACACCACAGTAAAGACATAGGCCAGCGTTTTTGCGTCGTAGTTTCTCCGATTTGGAAAGGCTAGTACCCCCTAATTGCATAGGTGCGGATGTATCCGGGGAAGAAACCTCAGCTGGGCTCACCTGACCGAGACTGATCCGGGATGGAATGGTACGATGGTGAACCTTCTCTGAACGTCTATCCACCTTGATACAGACGGCAATGAGCTCCTCCAAATCGGTGGGTCGATCGTAGGCTGCCAACTCGTCCTTCAAGGCTTCCGATAAACCTTGCCAAAAGGCTACGGCCAGAGCTACATCGTTCCAGTCGGTCTCTGCAGCTATAGTTCTAAACTCATGAGCGTATTTGGCGACTGAACGACTGCGTTGGGAAACATGAAACAGTGCAGAGGAAGCACATACCTTATGACCGGGTCGTATCAAACACTTTCCGGAATTCCCGGGCCAAGGCTCCGATATCCTGTGTGAGGTCGGATCTTTTGCTCCCAGATGGGAGAGGCCCAGGCAAGGGCGTCATCTACAAGGAGAGAAAAAATGTACGCCACCTTGGCGCGGGGTGCAGTAAAGTGTGAAGGATTCATTTCAAATTCTATAAAGCATTGATTCAAAAAAACCCGGCATTCATGAGGGTCGCCCCCATAACGGTTGGGGGTAGGTAAACGAGGTTCTTGAGAGAGAGAGGTAAACCTGGAGTAGTGGGAACATCAGGGACAGCAGGTACGAGAGGAGAATGCGGTTCCTGTAAGGCACGGGAAAGGGTGCGAAAGACCTCTTGAAGGGAGAGCATGGTTTGCTCGCTACCCACAATTTTTTCTTCTAAGGTAGTCGGGTATCTTGTGTATGTGCGCTGGACTCTTCCTACCTCAGCGGGGTCAATAGTTTGTGTGGTTGAGCATACTGTAACGCGTAGCTCACCACATACGAAGCGCGACCGCGGTGCTGAGGTAGGGAATTGGTTAACGCCGACCCACAGCCACGCGGGCGCACCTAGGATGTAGAGTAGTCATTCAAGCCAGGTCAGGGTTATAGATTGGAGATTAGTGTTTGTACTTGCCAGGTCTGCAGTGGAGATTTGCGGATCGTCGGAGTGCGTAGCCAAGTTCAGGGTTGGAGAATATCGGATAGTCGGGGTACGTAGCCAGGTTCAGGATAGGAGAGTATCGGATCGTTGGAGTACTTAGCCAAGGTCAGGACAGGAGACAGGAGAATGGTTGTACGAAGCCGGATCAGGAGAGGAGAGGTGCGGAATCCAAAGAAAAGCTAGGTAGGCAACAAGAGGTTAATGGCAAGGCAATGTCTCAGGTACTGGATTGCAGCAAGGCACGGCGTCGCACTAGACTATGCTCAGCAAGGATTGAAAGCAGACTGAAGGCATATAAAGGCAGGGCCTCCAATAGCCAGCCAGGGCGGAACCAGGAAGTAAACACCGATAGGCTGCTGGTGCACACAGGTGTGCCCTATGACACAGCCTAATCGGGGATGGGAGCGGAACTGCTAGCGCGCCGACCCACGCGCGTCACAGAGGTCAGGGGGCGGAGCTTGGAGCACATGTCACTCACGCCGATACTGAGTGTCTTTAGAGCAAGAGGGGACAAGACCCATCGCACGCTGATCCGCGTGCGTCACGGAGGTCCGGGGGCGGAGCCGAGAGCGCGCGTCACTTCCACGCCGGTGCTGTCCATCACCAGAGCAGGGGCGGGGCTTATACCGCGTGTCACCAGGGAGGCTGACCGAACACACCCGTTGTGTGTCAGAGTGGGGGGCGGAGTCAGAATCCGCGGACGAGGAATCGGGCCGCGCAAGGTCCGCGCGCGTACTGGGACCACGAGACTGCTTATCCTGAGTGTCCGTCACGGAAGGCTTGTTGGGGTGAGGAGACGGTTTGCGACTGCCAGGATGGCGAATCCTCACACTTACACGGCCATGTGTAAGTACAGGCACATAAAAAGTTCTTTCAGAGACAGCCTCCTATTTCAGTTTGATGAGCTTCTATGGGCGTTCTTCATGATTCATACTGTTCTAATAGCCAAATGGCTGTATGGCGTCACTTCCACGTATCTCCGCCGAATTTGAATGGGATATATGGGGCGTTTGTTCAGATTCGCAATATAACATTTATTCATAATAAAAGCACATTCACACTTACATATATGAAAGTCCGTATCAGCAACCACAGGAATCCGGATCCACTCTCGCAGTGTAAAGTCCCTACTACTGCGTCTGGTGGAGAGAGACTGCTCAGATGGAATAACGAGTGTTCCCGGGTAACTACGGAAGCCTCCTTGGGACAAACTAGGACAGTTTCGAGCAACGTGCTTCGCCGTCTACCGCGGCTTCGTCAGGCTCATTTTTTCTTGTGGAATTACTAGCCTTCGCTTGTCTCTAACCGCTACAGTAATATTGTATTTTTACATTGCTACACATCTTCTCTCCCCACTCACCCTTCACAGAGTTAGCGCCTTAGTCCCGCCTTGTTAACCTGTGTGAGCCGTCTGTAGAATAATTATCCATAGTTCCTTAACCCATTCAAAGGCATTTCCTCAGTTCCCAACATTGTTATATGAACGATCTATTGTCTTCCATTTCCAGAAAATGTGTCTACTCACATTATAAGAGAGCACATGAAGTCACATTTCATTTCAGGCCTGATGGTCCCTCAGATAGATGCAGTGAGAGGTACACGTATGTTGAGCAGACAGGAAGAAGAGACACTTAAGTTGACAGAGACATGGTACAGTGAGCGTCAGGCACGTGTGTGTGTGTTGTGGGGAGAGCACGGCTTGTGTTGGTGATGTTAAACATTGAGTGGCTGTTGGTCTAGATTGTCCATCTTGTCTTACAGAAGAGACGCTCGAACCGTCTGGTGACTCGTAAGAACTACGCGGAAGACCTTGACATCAAGATGACGGATGACGAAGATGATGAGCAGGTGGGTGTAATGGGGCTGGGGAAGGCCATCCTGCTGCATGAACCCATGCTAGTCCCTGAGAAAGTCGCCATACCGTCGTTCAAGTTCTTTGTGGTGAGAGGACGGTGCTGGGTGAGAGGAGAGTGTCCAGGAACCCACCTTTGTGTCCGTTCCCCTTTGGCACAGGCGTAGCCGTAAAATTCTAGATCCGTTTTCATTGCCTCAACCAAGTTGGCCGAGATCTGGAGATTATTTTCCTTTTGCCTCTAGCAAGATGTCCTGAAACAGGAACTAGCCTCATTTTCGCAGAACTAAGATGGAGATTGGTCATTGGCTATACCTGTCCTAGGCCCTTTATATAGCAACCATTTGCAACCAGCCAGTGCCTTAGCAAGGTGTCTGTTCCCTTGGAGTTTGCTTTTGTTCTTTCATGATTAATATTTAGACCTTGGATCGCCTTGACTTCGCCTTGCCCTGACCCTTTGCCTGGATTCAGATTCTCCCTTTGCTTTCTGCCTGCCCTGATCTTGAACCGTGAACCCGGCTATGATTTCTGCATAATGCTCTTACCTTGGCTTGTAACCCTGATTTGCTGCATCTTATCGGGGCTCATCCATTTCTACCATTCTGCCTCAGCCCTGTTGGTTGGCTTCTTGGTCCGAGATGAGCACTGTCACATTTTGCTCGGGCCATGGACCCCGCTGAGGTAGAGAAGGGCATGTCAGCTTAAAGGCGGTTTATTACAAGATCACGGGAAGGGTTTGTCTCATTAGGACCAGCAATAGGCTACGATCGCCACATTGTTGCAAGCCATTTCAACCCTCCTTGACGCTCTACGACGGTTCCTGCTCCTTTTACCGCCTCCTGTGGCTTTGCTTACGGTCCCTATATCCCTGTTTCTCATACTCCGTGAACCATGTTTCCCAGCTCCACAGCGCTATGGAGGAAATCCAGTTGCATACAGAGGTTTCCTAAACCAGTGTGCCATACATTTCGAGCTGCAACCATCAATGTTGGCCACCCATCGCTCAATAATGGCATGCATCATATGAGGCCTTGGCATGGGCACTTGGCCAATGGAGAAAGCTTCACTGTAGGTACTTTCAACCTGATATTTTTAGTCAACAGCCAGACCTTGTCTCCGGGGTTATATATGTCATGCTTGTGCTCCTACACACAAGTGCAGAGAAAGAAAGGGACCCGATAGCGAGGTGGGAAATCCGCAGGAGAGACGAAAGGGAGTAAGTTGCCGCGCAGCTGGGGATCGGCACACGTGAGCGCGCCACGCGCATGAGAATGCGCGACGTGTCCGGAGGTGCGGAGCCAAGCTCAGAGACACGACTAACCCAACTGCATGTGTATGCATGCTCTGGCAGCAGAGCGGGGATGCGCGTGTTCTCAGGCTCCAACGCGGGGGAAAACCAACGCTTCAGCACAGGAGTCTGGAACGGGAACCAGGAACTAGGAACAGGAACATGAAACAGGAACATGAAACCAGGAACATGAACATGGAAGGAGCCGGGGAGGTAGAGTCCAGAGTACAAGGTAACATCCACAAGGGAATGGCTTCTTGGAGGACGTCCAGCCTCCTTAAAGGCATGGTGCCAGAAACAGCAGCGAAACTAAATATAACATAAGAGTTCTTAGTCTAATCCGTTGGCCAAGGAATTATAAGCCTGCTACCACGTCAAGGTGAACCCTACTAAGCAGGTCCTACACTACCCGACAGTAAACTAACCTCAGTAGTATATCAGTGACTGTCCCAGTCTTCCAGAATCCAAAGGAGATGAGTAAAGGTCCCAAGGAGGTCCAGGCAGGAACAGCATGCGATGGTAGTACTAGCAGGCACCAGGGCAGGCAGCAAATGACTAATAGCAATGAGAAAGTCAAAGAGAGGCTTACTTCCTGTCAGGAGGAAGAGGGCAAGATTTGCCAGGAAGCAAGATGGCGTAGTTTGCTTCAGAATCCTTAAAGACACAAGATCTTGACTCGCAGCTAGAGGGCGGCGATCAGAAGTAAACAGGTAAGGAAGGAACACGCCGCAGGGGGCGTGTTCCGCGCATCGTTACAATATACCAGGGCAGCATGATGATGCCAGTCAGCTTCCCTCTTCTCTGTGGTCACCTCTCGCTCAAGGTTTTACTGGATCCTCCATAGGTTTTGTAGCTGCTGAATCTGGTTATCCACTGCTGGGACCCCAGACACAGCCCCGGGGCGAAGGAAGTGCAGAGGAATGTGTGACGGTAACTTTGTGACAGGCTATAATAATACACCAAAAATATACCTGGGTTGAACTGAACGAGGCTTAGATATGATAAAATATAATTTATTCCTTGAAAAAGGTGAACACACGAGATTATACAAATAACAGACAAAATATAGGCACTTACTTAAAGGTTAGGACAAGAAAGCCATCAGAATACAGGATGGGCCATTTCTTCCATAATTCAGGTTCAGATGTGGACATCACGACAATACATGAAGACCATGCATGAAGACAATTGAGTAAGGGGTGAATCTGATTTATATACCGTTTCAGGTCTTTACTCTTAACCCTAGGCACCGAGCTGGCTAGGAAAATCTCTTTGAAGTAGATTTTGCCTTCCCTTGTAAGTGTGAAGTACGACACGTAAAAACACTCAGTTCCTTTGTTCCTGACTCTAGTATAAACAATCAGGACAGTTAACTTCTGGTCACAGGGCTATGCTAAATCTTCAGAATGCCCTTCCTGCCCTATTAGCATAGCAGATGGAGTCTGCATTTTCAGAGCAGATCCAAAATACCATATACACTTTAATATCTTCACATATTAATAAGTTCCGTTCTGGTGGGTCCAGTGGGTCGAAATCTGCCAGTTTTTAATGCCTACAGTGACCCTACATATTGCCCAAATTTCAACTCTCTACGACCTCCAGAACTGGAGATACAGAAATGCACTTTAACACATTTTTAAAATACAGGATTCGTCCCTTTAATTTTAATTGAAATCAACGGGGTCCGCCGCCATAGCGTTGAATGGGGGGCTCCGCCATAGGCTTTCAATGGGGTAACCGCCGCTATTGAAGTCTATGGGAAAAACCACAAATCTTTACCTTCGCCCACACTCCGTCTGCTTGATCGGAGGGGCCTGGGAATGGCCATGCATTAAAGCCGGAACCTTGGCTACATGCCACCCAAATCCCATCCCTCTGGTCATTTCAGAACCGGAGATATGGACTTACATTTTTCAGCATTTCACACTTAGTCGTTTTTACGCCACATGGCTTTTCCCCATTGGAATCGATGGCCGGCGCCGCCATAGACAATGCATGGCGCACGCCGCCATTAGATTCAATGGGACCTCCGCTCCGCCATTGAAGTCAATGGCACGACCCTCCTCCGCTCGACCCCTTACGGGGGTCTCTCATTCCTGGACCCGGTGTGGATCGTGTGTGGGGGTTCCTAGGAGCTAGGGGCAAAAAGAACTTTATTCCCAGGGGCCCTAGAACCTAAGATCCCCATGCCAATTGTCTTTGAACTTGACCGAAGGGATTAAACTCTTTTCAAAGACATTGTATCCGCTTTTGCGGTCTGTGGTTTGGATGACTGCCAACCTGTTCCTCGAGGCCGGCGTTGAGGAATCTTCATTGAAGTCAATGAGCCCATTGACTTAAAATGGGAAACCGCCGCTCCTCCTCTCGGACGCCACCTGCTGGTCGTCGCTGGAAAACAGGTCCAAAACCGCTACTTCTGCCATTAGAACGCATGGAGTCTCAATGGCGACCTATAGAAGGCTGCAAAATGGAGCCGGAAAAGGCGGGAAAAGGGAACAAAGGACTATAATCACTAAATTAACATTAACCCCTTCCCTCCCGCATCAACCCTAGTGTATGTGTGAGTGCAAACACCAGGACGAGACATTACATTTATACAGGGGAATAAACATTTGGATACTGAAGCAAGGTAAAAACACATTACTGGACCTCAGTCCAGTTAACCCCTTGCTTCCCAGGTGAGAGTAGGGGGTGGCCAAATGGGGTGTAACCCCTTTAATCCTGGGCCAAATCCCCTCTCTCATGACAGAATGAAACCCAAATTTAGAAAAGAACTGCGATTCCTGCGACGACTCGCTCCATAGGTTGTTATTGGAGAACAATATATCTGTCCATTCGTCCTGAGTCGGACATAAAACAGCAGATGAATTGTTAGAGGGACTGGTTCAACTGCTCCGTCTGTCCATTCGACTGGGAGTGATAGGCGGACGAGAAGTGCAGCGAAACTCCCAAGTTGCAGACAAAAGGCCCGCAAGAACTTGGAGATGAATTGTGACCCCTGATTTGAAACGATGACCTGTGGTGCCCCATGAAATCGTTAGATCTCCCGGATGAAGACCTCGGACAAGGTGAAAGCGTTGGGCAGGCCCCTCAAAGGGATGAAGTGAGCCTGTTTTGAAAATCGGTCCACCACCACTAGGATCGTGGTCATGCCCCTGGATAAGGGTAGCTTCACAATGAAATGCATCGATATGTGGGTCCACGGACACTCCGGAATCAGAAGAGACTGTAACTGGCCCATAGGATGACTCATTAGGCATCGTGGTGCAGACAGGACAAGCGGCCTTGAAAGGCCGCACATCTTTCCAGATTCCAGGCCACCAAAATGACCGCTCCAAAAATTTGCAGTCCTCTTCCCCAGAATGCCCGGCGCTCTTGGAGCTATGACCCCATTCCAGGACCTTACGTCGAAAAGGCGTTGTGACGGTAAGGGGTAGCCAGCCTGCATATTAAAGGTTAAGTCCGACTGGTTACCCCTGAAAACTGTGGTTCCCTGTAGCTAAACAGCACCATAAGCGAAGGACCATGTAATGTAAAGTTAAAATGTCCCCTGCTTTTCCTATTTACATGCCCCCCCTTGTCCTGAAACTTCAGGAGTGTAAGTCTTGGATGGGATATTTGGGTAGAAATACTTAATTTGTTTGAAGGAGTTCGGGAGCCAGAGTTACCGGTAGTCCCCTAATTCTCCCCGGCGTGCAGGCATGATTTGCCGGTACGTGGGTTGAATTACACCGGGCCTAGCCAATGTCCCCCAGACTCCTGGTTTTCAAGCCCTGATATCGAGATCCCTTTCCATCAAAGGTATGGTTCTCCCCAAGTAATATTATGTATTAAACTATATTTTATTATGTTTGGGGCATTTTCTATAAATGTCTATTCAGTCAACCCGGGCATCCACATAGGTGCCGGGATGTCTGGATAGACATTGTAGCTCAAAGAGGAAACGGGATGTTGAGAGGTGTTGGGGTGCTAAGTGGCCAGGGCAGGGCAGAGTACTGGGTCTGGAGAACCGAGACCCCTGCTGGGAGGACACTCTGGTCTGCCAGACTCAGTTGAGCCTGTACAGCAGCAGGCAATGGGTTGACTGGGGGAAGCCGCAGACCGTAGACGCGTTTCCCATTGGTCAATCCGTATGTCCCGTCCACCCGGCATCCCGAGACGACTTGGCTCGACCCCTCCTCTGACGTCAGCCAAAGGACGAGCCCCTGTTCCTATTGGCTAGTGGGAGGGAATTCCCACGCTTTGATTGGTCGCTCCTCCTTTTTTCCATGCTGAAGATAGCTCAGCAGAGTGTATGTAAGGGGATGCACCAGTCAGAGAACCAAACGATCCGGGGGCTTGAGTCGATGACGCGGGCGGGCATTTCAAAGTTGCTCCGTTACGAATAGCAGAGTAACCAGCTTCATTTTTGGAGCTAAGAAAACCTGCCCTGCAGAGACTAAGTCAAGCGCCAAGTCCAAGTTCTTATTTTAGAATGTAGCGGTCGCGGCTAAGGTTTTTATCCGGAAAGAGGACCAGGAAGCCCGGGTGGATATCGCGGTCAGGGTAAACTTTCCGAAGCAGGCGCCCGACACCTATTTGAGGCTAGTTTTCGCCCCCAGACCCCTAGGAAGTGTTTGTTTCCTCTGAATAAACCTCATTTTAATTTTTTTGCCTAGTAAATAATCCCGGTATAACTGTGTTAAAAATCCTGGTCTCCCGTGACAGGCGTGTGTACAAAGAGGTGGCCCTCAGGAATGTCGAGACCCTCTGTCTCCACTCTTGCAGAGCCATTTTAATTCCCAAAAGCTCCCGGTTGTAATTGCGCTCCGCCGGAGAGAATCTTTTTGAAAAAAACACACACGGATGTAATTTTGCCTTCTCGGCCTTCCGTTGGGAAAGCACAGCCCCTGCCCCAACATGTGACACATCCACCTACAGGGTGATGGGTAGAGCGGGATCTGGGTGCACCAGGACTGGAGCCAATTTGAATGCCTTCTTAAGTCTATCGAAGGACATTAAAGCCTCAACTGACCATTGCGGAGAATCCGCAACTTTGCGGGTCAAAGCTGTCGTCGGAGCCAGGACTGAAGAAAAGTTCTTTAGGAACCGACGGTAGTAATTCGCAAAACCCAGGAAATGCTGAATGGCCTTCAGGCCAATGGGAAGTGGCCACTATAGGAAAGCCTTGACTTTAGCTGGGTCCATAGCCAAACCAGTAGCCGAAATTAGGTACCCCAGGAAAGAAGTGCTGGACTGGTGGAACTGGCATTTTTTCTAGTTTCGCGAATAGATGGTTCTCCCATAGGCGTCTTAGGACTTAACGTGACCTAGATGTCCCTGCAATGATTTGTCGAAAATCAAGATGTCATGCAGATACACGATAACGTATTTGTCAAGAAGATCCCGGACGATTTCATTAACGAAGTTCTGGACTGCTGCCGGAGCGTTAAACCGCTCGAACGGCATGACCAGCTACTTGTAGTGTCCATCACAAGTATTGAATGCCGTTTTCCACTCATTGCTCTGGAGAATACGGACTAAGTTATAAGCTCCTCGTAAATCCAGTTTGGTAAAAATGGACGCTCCTTGCAAGTTCGAAGATAAGGGGTAAAGGGTACCGTTTTGTTTTTTACCGTGATTTTGTTTAAGTTCCAGTAATCGATATACGGCCGTCGTGACCAATCCCTTTTTTTTTTACGAAGAAGAAACCGGCCCTAGCAGGAGAAGACGACTTCCAGATGAAGTACCTCCTGAAGGTTCTCCTGAATGTACTTCATGGCGCAGGTCTCCGGAAAGGACAGCTGATAGGAGGAACCCCTGGGGGGAACAGACCCGGGTAGTAGGTTGATGGAACAGTCAAAGGGCCTGTGCCGTGGAAGCTCCTCGGACTGGGCCTTGTCAAACACATCCCGGGAGGCGGCATAGTTCGTGTGAAGGTTGGACAAACTCTCCTCGGATGGTAGGATAATCCCTGAAAGAGTTTAGGACGGTACCGAGCAGGTCCCCAGGCAAATCGGATTTCTTTCGTATGATCCTTACCCGTCTAACTTTATCTGTGCCGTCTCCAGGGAGATGAAAGCCTGGTCAAAAAAGTTGACATCTGACCCGGAGTCCAGGAAGGCCCGTGTCTTGATCACAAAGGATTCCCCTGGCTGGCCGATAGCTTGCATCCTCCAAGTTGCATCAGTTCCTCAGGCTCTGGGAAGTTGTCAGGAATGGAAGGTGCAGAATGAGGTTGCAAAGATCGAACGCCGCCTCTGTGCTGTGCTCTCTTTCTCCATTTCTGTAGACGTTGATCCATGCGGATGCAGAGAGCAATAAGATCCTCCAACTCGGACAGCCGTTCTAGCCCAGAAAGCTTGTCCTTGAGGTTCTCAGAGTTCCTGCCAGAAGACTGCGACAAGTACTTCTTTGTTCTCGGCGGCGAGAGTCTGGAACTCGATCGCGTAGCATGCAACTGAACGAGCACCTTGGAGATGTGCAGAAGGGACAAGAAAGCAGTCACCTTGCGTGCCGGTGTGTCGAAGATCCGCCGGAGCTCATGAGTAAATATTATTATTATTATTAGTGAGATCTGGTCTATTCTCCCAAATCGCCGAGGCCAAAGCGTCATCAATCAGGTGGGACATAATATACGCCACACGGGAACACTGTGAGATAAAACGGGAGGGTTATAGTTCAAATTGGATAGAACACTGATTTCAGAAAACCTCGACAGTCAAGTGGATCCCCGCCATAGCGATTAGGAGTGGGAAGTCATGGTTCTAAGGAGCAATGGGCGGCAACTGGTTCCATTAATACCGCTGTGGTGGGGGCAGGGGATGCCGCTGAATGCGGTACCTGGTCCGGTGCTGATTGTACGATGGTCTGGAGCAGATCCATCCGTCTCATTCTGATCCAAGTATGACTCCAGTTTCTGGAACAGGTTGGCATGCAGGGTGAGGACTCGACCCACTTCAACAGAGTCCATGTTTGCAGGGCTGACTGAGCATACTGTAATTGGTTGTATGATGCGCTGGGCCTTTCTGTTTTTGTTTGTATACTGTAATGGGTGTTCACCACAAACAGGATGGTACGGCGAGGCTTAGGTGGGGATGGAATATACCGACCTGGAGCTGCGAAGCCGCTTCCGGATTGCGAGTTTCGTAGTCGTGGGTAGTCCGGTCGGGGTAGGAGAGGTGCGGATCGTAGGGGTCACTAGCTGGATCGAGGGTAGGAGAAGTCAGACAGAAGAAGGTGCATGGCGAGACAGTGCTTGCGACCAGAACAACAGCCCAAGTGATTATGCTCAGCCAACTTCCTGGTAGAAGGGCTGAGCCTAAATAGCAGGGTCATCTAATCAGGCGCAGGGCTGCACAACAGACAGGAATCAGGATGGAGCCAATCAAGCGACTGGAGCTTGACGGGGGCGGAGACTGCGCCCGATCCATACAATACCATCTCTTCGAGCAGCGGAAGATTTCCCTTCTAGGATACATTATTTAGTCTGACGGCTTTGAAATGGATCCAGCAAAGGTCTCTGCTATCCTTGACTTGCCTAGTCCCACTGTCCTTAAACCCATCCAAAGATTGTTGGGCTTCCTTGAAAAAGAACGCTGCGACGTTCGAAATGCATTGGATGGGTCTTTTGCCACATTAAAGTGCCCTTTTAATCATTTTTTTGTCCTGGTTTCTTCCTGCTCCGTTTGTGCTGGTGCGCTTTTTGGTCTCCCTTTTCCCTGGCTTCATGAATTCGCCTGTTCATCCGGAATTTCTCTCAGATTACGGCTCCCATAACGGCCCTCATGTATGTGGCAAGTCCTTCTCAATGGTCGCCAGAGGCCCTCACTGCCTTTCAAACACTCAAAACAATCTTCTCCACAGACACCATTTTGGTTCACCCAGGTCCTTCCAAGTCTTTTGTTCTCGAAGTGGATGCTGCTGACATTGGGTCTTCTCAGCCAGAAAACCCTGCAGGTCTTCCTGTACCCCCGTCTAAGCTCCTTGTTCCCCCACGCTTTCATGAAGTGCTACGTTGGGGAAAAAGCTCTATGTTTACGGGACATTCGTACGAAAGGAAGACCTCAGACTTTCTTCTCCGCTTATTCTGGTGGCCAGAGATCCACCATAATGTTAAGAAGTTGGTGGCACCCTGTACGTCTGCTCTCAGACCAAGGTACCCCGCGTATTGCCATATGGGTTACTACAAATGTTGACCGCTCCTGACCATTTATGGACTCATCTGGCCATTGACATAAACTACCCCATCCAGAAGTATGAAACTATCCTGGTTGTAGTGGACCTCTTCTCTAAACAGGCCCATTTTATTCCTGTAAGGAAATCATCTTCCACAGCGGAGCTTTCTGATATTTTCATCAAGAAGATCTTCAGGCTTCATGGAGTTCCGACAGGCATTGTCTCGGATAGGGTAGCTCAATTTTTGTTTTAAAAAATGTGGAGAGTGTTTTGTCTACACCTGGGTATTTCCTTACATCTCTCCTTAGCCTATCATCGCCAGAACAATGGCTCACAAA